>PVHP010003220.1:0-80755 GCA_004024765.1 Zapus hudsonius
TTGGCAAGAGATAGTCCTGTACATCTAAAAGAGATACGGAAGACCCCAAACAAATTGGACCAAAAGAGGAACACCCCAAGACATATCTTAGTTACAATGCCTAGTATTGAGGATAAAGAGAGAGTCCTTAGAGCAACTAGAGAAAGGAAATTCACATATAAAGGAAAACCCATCAGAATCACCTCAGACTTCTCCAGGGAAATTTTAAAAGCCAGGAGAGCTTGGAACAAAGCGATCCTAGGCCTAAAGAAGTACGGATTCCAGCCTAGACTACTGTTCCCAGCAAAGTTATCCATCATAATAGATGGAGAAATGAAAGTATTCCATGAAATTAACAAGCTCTACAATTACTTGAACACAAATCCAAACCTTCAGAAGATACTTCACGAGATATCCCATGTAGATGAGACAAACATTCAACCTCAGCAAAGTAACAGGGAACAAGCAAGGTAACACCAAAGAGATAATAACAACAGCTCAGATACCAACCTCCATATTCGCTCCAACATGGCAGGGTTTAAAGCAAACCTCACAGTTATAACATTGAATGTAAATGGACTCAACTCTCCTATAAAAAGACACAGGATATCAGGTTGGATCAGGAAAATGGACCCTTCCATCTGTTGCCTTCAAGAAACACACATTATCGCTAAAGACAGCAACCTACTGAGAGTAAAAGGGTGGAAAACAATTTTCCAGGCATGTGGGAATAATAAAAAAAGCGGTGTAGCTACTCTAATATCTGACAAATTAGACTTTAAACCAACAGCAATAAAAAAGGATGATGATGGTCACTTCCTACTCATCAAGGGAACGATACAACAGGAAGACATCACTATAGTAAATATGTATGCGCCAAATGCAAGGTCCCCTCAGTTCATTAAGAATAAATTACTCAAAAGCAAACCAGATATAGATGCCAACACCATCAAAGTAGGAGACAAATTGGATAAACACATGTAAAAAAGTGAAAATAAACCCATTTCTTTCACCATGCACAAAGATCAACTCCAAATGGATCAAAGACCTCAATATAAATCCAGTAACTCTGAACACCCTGGAAGAAAAAGTAGGAGGAACCCTACATGAGATAGGAGTAGGGAACAACTTCCTGAGCAAATCTCCAGTAGCCCAGGAAGTGCAACAGTCACTTAACCAATGGGACCTGATCAGGTTCAAAAGCTTCTGTACAGACAAAAACACCGTTCTCAAAGTCAATAGACCCCCTTCAAACTGGGAGATGATTTTCACCAGCTACAACTCAGACAGAGCCCTAATTTCCAGAACCTACAGAGAACTCAAAAAAATTAATAACAAAACCCAAATTGCCCCCTCAAAAAATGGGGCACTGATCTCAACAGAGAATTCACAGAGGAGGAAACACAAATGGCCTTTTCTCACCTGAGAACGTGCTCATCATCCTTAAGCATCAGGGAAATACGAATCAAAACCACAATGAGATACCACCTTACTCCGGTCAGAATGGCAATCATAAAGAAAACCAACAACAATCATTGCTGGCAAGGATGCGGGGAAAAAGGAACCCTCATTCACTGCTGGTGGGATTGCAAACTTGTTCAACCACTACAGAAAGCAGTGTGGAGACTCTTGAACAGAATGGACATAGAACTACCAATGGACCCAGCTATCCCTCTACTAGGTATCTATCCACAAGATGTCACATCTCGACACAGAAACATTTGTACAACTATATTTATAGCAGCTCAATTCATAATAGCCAAGAATTGGAATCAACCCAAATGCCCATCCATGGAGGAATGTACAGCAAAACTGTGGTATATTTACACAATGGAATTTTACTCAGCTGAAAGGAAAAATGACATATCAAAATTTAGGGAAAAATGGTCTGACTTCGAGCAGATCTTACTAAGCGAACACTCAAAAGAACAGAGAATCAAACGCTGCATATTTTCCCTCATACGTGGTCCTTAACCAGGATAACCGTAAACTCTACGCAGACTAGTAGAAAGAAGTGAGAGGTTATGAATGAGGGGTAAGGGATGGGGGGAGGGGAATGGCTTAAACATGAGGCTAAACCAAATTAGGTTCAAAAACATAAAATCCTCATGAGCATACTGTAACCTATTGAGAAAGTAGTGGGCATCGACTGGCAAGATGGGCCATGAGTAGTAGGGGAGACAGTCTAAGCCTGTGAGTCTAAGACTGTGATCAGTCTGACAACCCCTGGTCCCAGCCACCGGTTCCTTCCCTCACTGAGCTGTTGACCAAAGCGACCCATGAGGTTTCAAAAATAAGACAGAATTCTGTCAAGCTCTTGAAAGATCTCCCCAGGCCTGAGGCAAAACCCATTTGCTGAAGAAACCACAGAATGCCATCGATCAGCATCGAGAGACCCTTCAAGGTCCGGAATGGTATCCAGCCCCCAGATGGTAGTTACTGCAGTGCTAGAAGGCACTGCACAAGCTGCCAGGGGAAACTGATCAACGACACTGGAGTAAACAGAGACCACTGGCATGAAACACAGACTGTGGCCATGAGTAGGATGATCACACCTCCTACTGGAATAACAGCGAACCAAGAAAGGAGCACTAGTGCAATGGAGGAGCCTGGGCCTGGGGGAGACAATCAACAGCTTTTAGATTTGGCCAAATATTCCACTTAGTGAGGGGAAGCCCATGACTGGAACTGGGGAATCAATACGATATGCACTGGATCCCGTACTCTTGGGCTCCCAAGAAAAGATGTGCTATGGGACCAATTGATGGGGAGGCTACTAAAAATAGAATCTAGGTAATCCAGAATTGTGTATATTTGTTAACCTCTACTGATCTCACTCTCCGATGGAGATTGTGTTTGTATTTTTCAGGATGCAGCAAGAGAGTTGTGGCCCATCTAACCTTAACAACCGACTGTAGGCCAATAGCTGAGATTCTCAGAAGAGATGAGCCACCACAGTCATACCGTGGAGGATCCATATGGAACCCCACAGAGAATGATGGGATGAACAAGGTACCCACAGGCACAGCCATTCAATCAACACAGGATAAGCCAGGGTGACAGAAACCAACAATTTTTGACACAAAGACCCCTAAGCTCACAACATTAAAGCAGCCTTATTACTCACCCACCACGACTCAGGGAACTGAGCGTTAGAGGGGGTGAAAAGATTGTGAGAGCCATGGTGGGGGAGACTATCCAGAGGCATGACACCCCTCAGTAACAAACACTTGGGCCAGTAGAACCCGGCTGAATACTAGGCTATCCAGGGTCCCCTGCCACAAGGACTGATCCAGATGACCCACGGAGGAGGATATCCAGCTGATTGGGGATGGGGAAGAGGAGTATTGGGGAACTGGGGATAACAACTCATTGTTTGCCCACTAAATAATATAACTCATTATGGACAATAAATATAGATTAAAACAAAAGATATTATCTTTTCAGTCACTGGATGGGTCTGCATGGACACTGGAACAGATAGAATAATAACTTTTATGCTTTTATGTTTTCTTGGTATAAAGCAATGATAATAATTTCAAATAACTATAGTTTGATGAATATATCCAGTGCTGAGCCCTGCACAAGCTAGGAATATACTCTATCATTGGCCTATATCCTCACTAAATTACCCAGCCTGGCCTTGAACTTACTCTGTAGTCTAGGCAGGATTTGAACTTTTTGTTTTCCTGTCTCAGTTTATACACCACCAGGCCTGGTTTGAAAATTGAACTTTAATTAAAATTCTAAAAGCAACAGGGTAATGTCTTCTTATTTGAATAACACCATAAATTAGTTGAGATAAAACTTCTAAAAGTCTTCTCTCATTTCATAGCTGAAACCTTATCAAATGTGGGTGAAATCTCAGCAAATCATATTAGGTCTTCTAATGCACACACGCACACACAATGAGGCCTGGAACAAAAGTGGAAGTTGATTAGCATAACTGGCACGGTGCCCAGCATGTGCCAACACTGAGGAAAACGTCAGAATCCATAGCATTTTAGTGCAGCAGCTTCTGCTCAGTAACTAGCCTTCAAGTTCATGGATTCACTCAACAAGCATTCATTCCTGGAGGGTCTGCCCTGGTGCTCACAGCCTGGGCAAACTTGCATCGCCCCTCTGCCTCTGCTCTTCCACTCACAAACACACGGCCATTCTCTCCACTCACCCATGAATGTCCTTACTTCACTCCTGTTCTTGCTGATTCAACTTTCATTTAACATGGATTCGGTACTTCCTGCATATCGTGCCCTGTGCAAAAATGCTCTGGCCCTGATGCTCAGCTCTCAGACTATGGATGGTGATCTTAAAAAAAAAATCTAAAAAGGCAATTATGACTGCTCTAACAGTGGCTGCCAATGACCCTAATGAGCCACCAAATAGTCTGAAACATAGCATCCAGACCTTCCTGATCTCCACCCTCCTCCCCAGCTGCACCTCCCATCACAGCCACAGGAGCTCCTCCCTTCACCTTTGCTGAACAGTGGCCAGCACAGCTCCCCACTCCAGCTCCTTCGGAGCCACACGTCTGCCCATACTCTTATCCCACCTTACAACACGCTTCCGTGTGTCTCATATATCCAGTGGCTTTCTTCGGGAACCAAACTGAACACATCTCCATCCCTGCACTTCCCAGCATGGGTGGATCCCCTCTCTGCTCTGTGACCCTCTATGTGAGCCCCAACCCACAGTTATCACATTGAACCTGCAATGACTAATTTTTATCCACATACTCCACAAATCTTATTGAGGGACTTTCAAGTGCCAAATACTCACTATGGGGACATATAACTCATGAAGAAAGACTGCTACCAGATACTGACCATGAAATGAAAGCCAGGGTGTGTTAGACGATAAAGGAAGCGATAACTGTGATCAGTGGCCTAAATGTTCTCGTCCAAACAAAATGCCTGGCACAGCATCAGTATTCAGTCAGTATTTCCTTTACCACTGGACCTCAGAAGAATGGGGAAAGGTTGCAAAGTATTGTAATGGCGTACAATAACACGATAAGAAAAGGAAGGGGAAAAGTTATAAGACAGGCAAGAAAAATAGACAGATTGGGGCTGGAGTGATGGCTCAATGGTTTAGGTTCTTGCCTGCAAAGCCTATCCACCTGAGTTCAATTCCCCCTGGATCCATGAAAGCCAGATGCACAAAGTGGCACATGCATCTGGAGTTTGTTTGCAATGGCTGAAGGCCCTACGTGCCCATTCTCTGCCTCTCTCCTATCTCTTTCTGCTTGAAAATGAATATTAAAACAAACAACAGCAAGAAAAAAAAACAAAACAAAACCAAAACACCCAAAAACCAAGACAGATTGGTCCAAGAATCCTTCCATTACTTCATTCTCTGGATGAAATGTGAGATCACTTTGGGCCACCAGAGGGCAATGTGTGACCGCAGGTGATGACAGCTTCTCTGAACCAGGCACTCATGGCTGCTTGGTCTGTCATTCCTTTGACCTCATTAATAAGTAGAAAATCCACAAAGATGACGAATACTATCGTTTGATTTAAAGGTATTCAAATAAAAAACAGAAGCATTTTCTAGTCACAGTTCCGCAGTTATGTGATCTGACAAACCTCCACTTCCTGTCATTCATCACTTTCATCACTCAGCTATACGTCACAGCAGGTGCCAAGAGTGAGTGCAGAAGAGTTTTCCGGTTTCTCTCCAGGATTTGCTCAGTTCAAGCACTCCCAACTGCTGTTTCTTCACACCCAATGGTCTGATTGAGCCTCCTTGTAAGTCGTTGAAACAGACAGAGGTAATTATCATTTTTGCTTGGCAGATAAGAACACACAGGAGCCTCTGCTGCTGGCTGGGCAGAATGGAAAGAGGCCACCCAAGTCTGACAGGCTACCCGGGAGTCTTCACTCTCTGCCAGCCAGAGGGAGCAGACCCTGGCACAGCGCCATTTCTCAACAAAAGTCAATGGCCAAGTGCTCTCCAGGGCATGTCATTTAAGACACCTAAGGACGTGTTTCCTGCCAGAGTACATCAGGATGTGGAGAAAGAACTCCGAGCTCCTGCTCAGCCCGGGGAAGTGAATCCCAGAGCCTTAGTGACATCCTTACTAGGCACCCCTGGCGGGAGAGAGCAGACACTGTTCCAGGAAATAAATACCCCAAAAGTTGGAAGGAAATGCTTCAGGTCCACTACCTGATCATTCCACCAGTGGCTGTTCATGAAACAGCATGGGCGATGATGCTCTGGTGACAAAGCAGCGTAGACATTAGTGTCCTTGTCCTAAAGGAACGGACATCTGAGGTAAGGCGTGGCACACAAACACACAAAAAAATGAGTAATAAAGACCAGGCTATTGCTGTGACAGAGTTCAACAAAGATTATCACGAAATATCCATTCACCACCGAGCATGATAAAAAAAAAATTTTAAACATGAAAATAGGAGGGGGAATGCACTTACATAAAAATGGAAGGAGTTCCTCACAAAGTGACGGCTGCCAGAACAAGCAGGAGGTGCTGGGGACCAAGAGGAAAGGGCAAGGCTTGGTAAGATCCTGATAAGTGGCTGGAGAGAGAAGTAGAAGGTGAACTCAAGTCTAGAGCACAGAGAACTAATTATAATAAGGAAGTCAGAGAACTTGGGAACAACGGGTTTCAAGGCTGAAAACAAAGAATTTATTCTTACCCATATTGTCTGGGAGGTGAGGGAGAAAAATTCAAGGGCAAAGGACTGCTGACCCCCCCCCATCCCCCAGGCTACAGTGCTGTGCTAGAGACAGATATGGTGTCACCCACATAAAGGTGAGAAATGACAGAGAATTGATAAGTGCTCTCTCTGAGCTCTAAGAGAGAACATTCAGAGGCCAGGAGAGCAGAACTCTGAAGCCATGGAAGAAACAGAAAGAAGAAGCAACAGAGACCCAAATGAAGGAAATAACAGCATAGAGAAGAAGGAGAAAACAGGGACCCCACAGCACCACAGCACTAAAGAAAATGTTGTAGAAATATCTGGTAATAAACAGACAAAGTCTTTGCAGCAAGAGGAGAGGGGCGTTTAATTTTCACCCGGGCCCGGGGTCCAAGCATAAATGAAGCATTGGCCTCGAACCCCAGTTACAAAGATATTTTATAGTCCGTACAGAGTAGGGTATGTGACATTATGCAAATTTCCATTATCTAGTAATTCACACATTTACAATAGGTCTCAGGAAATTCAGATATTCTCCCCAGGTATCCTTGGGCCTTGTCTCTCCTAATTTCCTTATTACAATTAAAGCGATTACTTGTTTTGTCTCACTGAACTTCAAAGCTCTGGTAGTTTCCCACCTCATGGCCATCTGTGGCCTGAAGAATGTAACAATGAATATAGGGGAGGGGGGCAGTGAGCTCACACTCATTTTGCTACAATAAAAAGATGACTTAAAAAAATCCCAGTGAGCTAAGAGATGCCATAAATAAAAGCAGAAGATAAGCAATAGATGAGGGAACGAACTTAATCTCTTTGGCTGTTATAACAAAATACCCCAGACTGGTTCATTTATAAATGACAGAACTTTATCAGAACTTTATTTCTCACAGTTCTGGAAGCTGAGAAGGCCAAGATCAAGGTGCCAAGAGACTCATTATCTGGTGAGGGCCTGCTCCTCACAGGTGGTGTCTGTGATGTGTCCTCAAAGAGTGAAGGAGCAAACAAGCTCTCCATGGTAAGAATGAGAATGGGTATGTCAGGGCCTCTAACCACTCACTGCAAATGAACTTCAGATGCACACACCACCCTGTGCATCTGGCTTTATGTGGGAACTGGGGAATTGAACCTGGGTCATTAGGGATTGCTGCCAAGTGCCTTAACCACTGAGCAATCTCTCCAGCCCTTCGTAACATTTTCTACAAGGCATGAATCCCATTGAAAAAGGCGAAGTCCTCATGACCAACCTCCTACACCTCTGCCTCTGAATACAGCTGCCTCAGCTAACCTTCAACACTGAAATTTTAGAAAGACACAAACATCCAGGCCCTGGCATATGTGAATCACATATGACAGATTAATTCACATTAATAAGAACAAAGTCTGCCATAGAACAAGGGCAAAGAAAATAAAAAGTAATTCATAGAAATAGAACTGGAAATATCCCATTTTTAATCTAAAAACACATATATAATGTTCAATAATTAAGAAACGAAAAATCAAAAACTATCTGAACTCCATGGTACCATCCATGGTGGCCAGAATGGACAGAGAGAGAATAGGGTCTGGTTTTATATACAGACTGGATTGCTACAATCTTTGTAATAGTCATCTGGAGGCAAACAATGCATTTTAAACTGCATACATCCTTGGCCCAATGACACCATGTTATAGTCACCTTCTCATTGCTGGGACAAAGCACCTGACCAAAAGCAGCTGATGGGAGGAACGTTGTTTATTTTGGCTTACAGTCTCAAGGGGAAACTTCATGATGGCAAGGGAAAGCATGCCATGAGCAGAGGCTGAGCATCACTTCTGCCACAGCAGGTGGATAATAGCAACAGGAGAGTAAGCTGAGTTCTGGCAAAGCGGAGCTGGCTATAACACCCCTAGGCCCTACCCCAATACACCTCCCCCAGCAAGGCTCCACCTCCCAAGTTGCCACCAACTAGGAACCAAGCATTCAAAAACCATGAGTTTATGGGAGATGAATGAGACCCCAAAAATAAAGCGCAAGAGTGTCCTTGAACTTAAAAAAAAAAAAAAAAACCTTGAGCCCCTCCCTATAGTGGGAGGTTTCCTTTACTAGAACTCAAACCTAATCCTGGAACTGTGATTGGTCAGAGCCCAGACCAGTCAACTGTCTGGCTGGCACACCTGAGCCAGAGCATATACTCACCTGGAGGAGCCAAATTGCTCTCTTCTCATGGCTAGCCAGCAGAGAGATTCCTAACCCTCCAGGCTTTTGTCAAGCCCCCATGAGGCTGAGACAGGGGCCTCCCTTCTTTTCCCACATAGTCTTTTCCCCTCATGATGGGAGCCTCCTATGTTTTCCTTCTTAATCATATAAAGCCTCTCTAAACCTTACCCTCTTGTGGTCTGTAATTTTAATTCATTAAATTGATATGACAAGAATCCAGGGACTCTAAATGTGTTGGTGTATTGACAAGGAACCCCAAGTTCCCCATTACAATTCCAGTCACCATACACCACCTTCTTAAAAAAAAATCCACCACATAAAAATTAAAAACACCAATAAATTTAGAGGTATGTGTGTTGGGAGGGAAAAACTGGAAAAAATTAAACACAGATAAGAAAATTATAGACCAACTTATAGCATACCCATACTATAAAATAACACATATTAATTAAAAATGATGTGTGTTTTAGGCTAAGGGATATTCTATAGTTTTAAAGCAAAATAAAAATCACAAATTAATATTTATGTCTATTGACCCCTTTTCTGTAAAAAGTAAAGAGGAAGACCCATAGTTGTGCACTAATAGTTAACCATATTTTCATAAACATGGAGAGAAATATGGAAAATATACATCAACTTATTAACTTTATTTATTGATGTAAGGTGGGATGAAGGAAGAAAGGAAACTGGTGAGCTTCTTTATAAATCTTTGCAGATAGTTTCATCTGTCACCACATATATATATATATATATATATATGTCTGTACTCTTATTTTTTAAATATTTTATTTATTTATGTATTTATTTATTTGCATACAGAAAGAGACAGAAGAGAGAGAGAGCGAGAGAGAGCTAGAGAGCATGCCAGGGCCTCTAGCCATTGCAAACAAACTCCAGACACATGCGCCACCCTATGCATCTGGCTTTATGTAGGTACCGGGGAATTGACCCTGGGTCAATAGGCTTTGCAGGCAAGTGTCTTAACCACTGAGCCATCTCTCCAGCCCCCTCTTTTATTTTTGAATAATCCAGATAAATAATTCTAATCAAGGATAGATGAAAAGCATCAAAAACCACATTCTTCTAGACAAATGAGCATGAAGACGAAGCTCCTGGACATGACCATGGCAGCGTTCTTTGTGAAGCTCCTTAGAACAGATGGGGCAGAGGGTGGTGATGAAAGAATCTTGGTCTCAAGATATTCCAAAAGAAGTGAGTCTCGGATAAAAAAAAAAAAAAAAAAACTCTTCCCGACACCTAACATTCCTTTGGGGTTGGATATTTAATATAGCCGTCTGCTTCCATACAGTTTTCCACTATACAAACACATGTACAATTGTTTTTTGAAGTTTGAACACTTTCTGTTGCATTATCCCATCCTCGGTGCTGCATGCCTGCTGCACCCAAAAGGAAACTGAATCTCAGAGAGAAATGCAGCATTCCCACAAGCATGCTGGCCTGGCTCTCAGCATGCAGCCAGTGTCAAACCCCTACACTTTGCTCAGAAGAAGCCCCTCACTCTAAAAGTTCTTCCCAGACCACAGGGAAATGACTGAGCTGAGGAGTAGCACTCCTGTTGTCTGTCCCAAGTACCCATGACCTCAGGAAAGTAGCTGCTCTCAACTTTTCTCCAAATGGGACACTGACATTCCTCCAAAGATCAACTGGCCTTTGCATACACTGACCGTGAACTTCTTGGGAAGAAGTGCTACCCAGGCTGCATGATCCCATTCTCTTAGAAGTGACTCCTTGGGAACATGTTTGGGAAGATGATTTATAGCGTGGCCTGTCCACCCTCTTTCACCTCATGGTGAGAAAAGCCTGCTAAGGGTGTCTAAGACACTAAGTATAAATTTAAACCACGCCTGCTGAAAGCTGCTGGCTGCCAGAAGCTGTGAGGAAAACCTGATATCCTTAGTAGTCACTATTTGTGTAAAAGAATGTGACAAACCAAGGCCAAGGCCAAAGGCTACCCACCCTGACCAAAGAAACCCATGTGCGGTGAGTGTGAAATACAATCGTGCCAATGGGAAGCTGAAGATACCAGGTCCATGTGGAAAAACCTAAGTCCTCTGGCATAACCTCAAAACAACAAAAGATTCTCCCAGCCTCACCACAGCTCTTGAAGAGCTAAGCCTGAGTAAATACCATAAATAGAGCAGGTGCTGGCTGATGCCTGTGCTGCCTGGATATCTTCAGCCCCCACAGGTAAGTTCCTCAAGTGAGGATGCTCTTCTTGCGCCTGTATCTTCTTGGAGTTGGAGCTCCTTCCTGTTGCTGGCTCCTCATAGATGTGCTATGATGACACAGGGCTGTCCCCCTAGACTTGATCTCCAGGTGCTGCTGTTCAGACACAAGGTTTTCCCAAAGGAAAGACTTCCAGAGCATTCTACAAAGAAGAGCCAGCAAGTGGCAACTAGATTTTAAAACAGATGGCAACTCAAATACCGCCCCAGCCAATAGCCTATGTTCAGAACCAAAGCCACATGCAACAAAGGTGCCTTTGCCTATTTTTAAGATTAGAGCAGAATAAACAGATTACCTAACCCTTCTTCCCTGTTTATGAAAACCTCAAAAATAATCCAGGAAGTACTTATTCACCTAAAAGCCAACCTCCTCATCGTCAATTTATTTATTTATTTTGGTTCTTTGAGGTAGGGTCTCACTCTAGTCCAGGCTGACCTGGAATTCACTATGTAGTCTCAGGGTGGCCTCAAACTTATGGCGATCCTCCCACTTCTGCCTCCAGAGTGCTGGGACTAAAGACGTGCTCCACCACACCAGGCTCTCATCACTTACTGAGTACAAGCTGTGTATGGTAGTTCGGTTATTTTGCCACATAAGACCTAGTGAGGGTATGTTTTAGGGAAATGAATTATTATTATGTTTTAGTTGCTTTTTTGTTGTTGGTGGTGTTTAAAGATGATAATGTCAGTGAGGAAAAGAGCCCATATTAACTTCAATCTCCTCAAAGTTGAGGGAGGCCCTGTCTGTGAAACACAGAACTGGGCACTTTGGGAGCATGACAATTTATTAGGCAAGACTTCTGCTTTCAATAACAGAACCTCTAGCCTCCTTCAGTGGCTAAATTTAATTGTATTTTTGTTTTATTTTCTTTTGTCTTTGGGGGATTTTTTGAAATATGGTCATGCTATATAACTGAGGCTGGCCTTCTCAGGTTCACAATCCCATCTGCCTCGGTTTCTCCAGCGCTAGGATGACAGGCTTGTGCCACCAAACCTGCTAAATTTAGTCTCAAATACCTGGTACAGTACATCCTTTTAAGTTCCATTTCTTGCCTATCACATACGAGTGTCAACAGAAACGACTAGAAGACAAAGGCATTTTTTTTCTACTACCTGGAGCCATAGTCCTGATGTCACCATGAAAGCAACATAATAGAGTACATTAGAACACTATGACATGGAAGGGACCGTTTTGTGTAGACCCTTTACTTGCAATGAAGAAATAACTTTTCCTGGATTCTATATATTGCAAAATGTTGTAAGAGAAGGGAGAAAAGAAAGAAGGAATGGAGGGGGAGAGAGAAGGAAGAGGTAAGGGAACAAAGAAGAAAGGAGGAAGAAAAAGACACAAAACCATTCTTTTGTTTGAGGACTGAAGAAATCCTTTCAAACAAACAAAGGTTCAGTTGGTTCCCAGGTGAAAAGGTGTCATGGAACCATGTTCCTCCCTATGTGAGAACCATGATGGCTTCACTGGAAGGTCCAGGCTCCTTCCATGGTCACATCAGAGGAGGCCCCACTCTCGAGCTCTTTCCTGGCCCTAGATTTGTGCCAGAGAAGTTGCTTCCCACCAGCCAACTGTTGCCTATGCCTGTGTCATATCATCAGTGTCACATTTCAACTTAGAAACCAGCAAGGGACATGGACCCAGCTTGAGAAGCCATATAACAGGTCAATTCCAGGGACTTCAGTCAGTGCCACAGACAAATGTACTGAGGCAAATCTGGAACGTCTGATCACACTACTAAGGCAGGAGGAGCCTGACATTCAGACTCTGAAGAACATCTGAGGGCATGGAATAATCTGTAAGGGGGCACAGTAAGGCTCCTCAGAGAAGCTCTGTCCAGGGGTGACTACTCCAGGGCCAAGCCCTGGCTCTGGCTACAGGCAGGCGAATCATCAGCATTTTTATTTGCTCCTCGGAGCCTGGTACATGACACAGGAGCTCAGTTCAGGTGAGCTTTGTGATCCTAAGATTAAAATGCCTGTGTTTCACTGGTCCTATAGATAAAGGAGCTGAAGAATGAAGAAGGAGGACTCAGACACAGAATGGAGATCACAGGACAAAACACAGCAGATCTCAAGACTTGATTTTGTTCTCAATGTCCAAGCCCAATGAACAAATAGCTAAGAACTCCAGAAGAAAGAAGACTCAAAGAGATGGAAGAAATTATGTTGCCAAAATCAAGTCTCTTAGGCATACCAACACTCTGGAATTCTCCCCCAAGACAAGTAAGGTTTGTAAAATGGCCCTGTGCTGGTTAACAGTGATTGTCAACTTGACAGTATCCAGACCAGAATCACATAGGATACAAACCTCTTAGCATGTGAGGGAGTTTCTGAGTTTGGTTAACTGAGATAAGAAGACCCACCCTAACTTTGTACAGGGCCATTCCATGGACTCAGGACCCGGACTTCATGAAAAAGAGAAAGTGAACTGAGTGTCAGGACTCATCATTCTTCGCTTCCTGATGTCACTCACAGTGTGACTACCTACCTCACAGTCCTGGGGCCACACCATCCTCATGTACCCTCAAACTGTGAGCCAAAATTAACCCCTTTTCCTGAATTTTTTTTGTCAGTAGGGTCTTTGGAACACATGCCCCCCATAGACTCAGATGTTTTATTAAAGTTTGTAACTTGGACCTCCAGCCGCCTGGCTAAAAGTGGTGTCATAGGCCACATCCTGGGGTCCAACCCTGAGGTGTGTCTGGGGATGGATCTAAATTCCAGCCAAAAGGTATACAGAGCAGTCTGAGCTCTGCCTGGGTTCCCTGCTGATTTGCTGCTGGTTTGTGTTTGTTGCATTTGGCTGCAGTTACTCTCTCTGCTTGTATTTATGAATGGAAGCCAGCTCCTTCGACTATTCATGGAACTTCCCCTGAATCTGTAAGCTTGAAATAAACCCCTTCCTCCTCTAAACTGGGCATGGGTTGGATGTTCATCCAAGCAATGTGAAGCTGTCTACAACAGACAGGTATTTTGTCCCAGCCATGACAAAAATAACTAAGATGTGCACCCAAAGAGAGCAAAACCCTGACAGGCATCAAAGGTCACACTAGTGGTCACAGAGATGCAGACCTAACACTCAACATGCACATTTTGGTTTCTTTGGAGACACTGGACAGCACTCTGAATCCTGATGGCAGAAGAGAAAGATGCTATTGTGCCTTCCACACCTTGAAAGTTGTTACCAAAATAATGTAAGAAGCCAGTTTATTTTTACTGGATTCCATGTTCCGCATGAACTGGCGGAAAAGCCCCTTTGCAGCATTTAGAGCAGACTTCATTCCTGCCGGCATCAAATCTACACCTTCAGTCATTTAGGACTCTCATGAATAATTCATCCATTCTCTCAAAGACATTTTAGTTCAAGTATCTATGAGAATGTGTGTCCAGTACCATCCACACTTTAAATTCCTTTTTACTGTCACAAGAGAATAGTACAAGTTCTTCTCAAGAGAGGGAACCCAAGTCCCTGTTTGATCACTTAATTTAGCAAATGTGTGGACAATGAATGAAAGACCCAAGGTGAAGCAGGATTGGACTTCTCCTTCATGTTCTACATCCTTGACAGGGCACAGTTTCCTCTCTCTCTGTTATCACATGTGTCCTCTTTACCACCACTGTGCAAGTTTCTCCTCAGGACGCAAGATGGAGCTCAGTTGACAGACTGTTGTCAGCCATGCATAAGGCACTGGGTTAAGTCCCAAGCGCTGCACAGACCAGGCATGGCGGCACATGTCTGTCATTCCAGCACTTGGAGGTTCAGGCAGGAGGATCAGAAGTTGAAGGTCATCCTCAGCTACCTATTGAGTTAGAGGCTCACATGGACTTAGAAAGGTCACCTCTCTTAGATTTCCATTGCCTCTCCCATATTTCTGCCACAGGGCTCATGCACTGTGTGATGACTAGCGAAGATGAGCTCAAGGTCTCCAGGGCTGGCCATTCCATCCCAGAAATCCATCCCAGCATCCCAGTGCCCCCCTTCCCCCCGACTGATCCCCACGACTCCACCATTAGAATGCTGACCTTAGCGGGCAGCTTGTGTTCTTTTTCGGAAATATATTTCCTGTCTCTTGTTCTAGGTCAAATGCAGTGACTCATGGATTAGTCTTAAACAATTGTAATATATTCTAGAATCAACAGCCCAGGCCTCTTGGTCCTTCTTCTCAAGAGAGCTATGACGAATTCTCCTCATCTATTTCTCATTATAAACCATTCCTCAGTTCTTGCCTCCAAGACTTGTGAGAACTCAACTAAGCATGCATACAAAGTACATAGAATGACCTCTAACAATATTGGCTATTAATCACTATTATTATCCATATGCTGAGCTATATCCCCAGCTAGGACCTGACTTTTTTGTTTTTCTTTGCATGAGTATATATATATATATATATATATATATATATATTCTAGTGCTTGTGCATGTTTATTATGTGCATGTACATGTGTGAACATGCTTGTGGAGACCAGAAATTGACACTGAAGGTCTCCTTTTATGGCTCTCCACCTGATGTATTGAGACATGGTCTTTCACTGATTCAGCCAGACTAGCTAGTCAGCTGGGCTCTAGGATTTTCTGGTCACCACCTCCTAAACACTGGAATTACAAACTTGTGCTGCCATGCCCGGCACTGATATGGATACTGAGGACACAAACACTTTGCCAAGGAAGCCACTGCTCTATACCTCTTTTTTATTTAATATCTTTATTATAAATAAGTATATACATTTTATGAGCAAATCTTTTGAAGATGCCTCCATTTCCCTCCTCTCTGTTCCCTGCCCACTGAGGTCCTTCATAATAGATCTCGCCATAGGTTAGGGGGGTATCCCTCTTTATTTTATTTGTGTGTGTGTGTGTGTGTGTGTGTGTGTGTTGCTGCAAACAAATGTCAGACCCATATGCTACTTTAATGTCCTGTTTTAAATGAGTGCTGGGAAATTGAACCCAGCTCAGCCGGCTTTGCAACCAAGCACCTTTAACCACTGAACTATCTCCCCAGCCCTGTCGAAGACTTCTTAAAAAAAAAAAAAAGAAAAAGAAAAAAGTTCTTTATGATAACAGATAGGACAACTAAGAAAAAATCTGGAACTGGAGAGAAAAAAACAATTAATTTTTTGCTATTAATAATCAAGCTTCTTGGGTTCTTCTCTCTTAAAGAACTCAAAATATGGTCATCTTTCTAGTTTTCACTACAACCTCTAAGGCCCTAATAGAAGATAAAGGGCAGACACTTACATAATGTGTTCCTTTGTAAAAACAAGGCGGAAACAAGATTAAGAAATGGTGGATGGTCAAGCATGGTGATGCAAGCCAATAAGCCCAGAACTTGGAAGGCTGAAGCAGAAGGTTCCAATGGTCCTGTCTCATAAAAAACAAATACAAACAAATGAAGGGGGAGGAGGAGAGAAGAGAGAGAGAGGGAGGAGGTTTGGGTGGCTTGCCCAAGGTTTTCACTATGGCAGAATCATGTTGGAGAACGATGGTCACATATCCGACTCCGCTTTCCACTCCTGCAAAACCAAGTAAAAACTGAACATCTGAAGTTCTCATGACCACTCTTGGTCTCATCGTTATTTTGGTTTGGAAAGATAGACACTCGGTGGCCTAGGGAATTCAGAAAAATGGAATGTATTTCACTAAAGAAAGTAATGGCTTCTGTCATTCCTTTCCTTTTTCTAATAATTTATTATTGTATATTGTTGTACAACACTCGCTCATGTGTATGCAATGTTATTTATCATTCCCTCTTCTACAGCCCACCTATTCTATCCACCCCTCTCTCAGCTGGCAGAACCAGGCATCCTTACGGGCAGTGGCAACTAGAAGATTCCTAGAGGAGGCCAGGCCCTCCCTCGTCCCTGAGGCATTCCATCAGGAACATCCGTGCCCTTTCCCACTGGAGGATCACATTGCACACATGGCTCTCATTAGCTTCCCATTATCACCATGACTACTCGGACATTCCTGCTCCTGTCATTTCTCCTACAAGCTCAATATATACTTAGAGTTCTTTTTTTTTCCTTAAAAATAAGCAAGAGCCTTATTCGCACAGCTTTTTCTGCATTAAAATCTGTCTCTAGTATTTGCTATTCTTCAGCATCACCAACAAGCCATAGTATACCAGATCTTTCTTTTTATAGGTTTTAAAGGTGTTAATTGGGTAAAATATCCATGAAGACATATGTTAAAATATTTCATTAAAACACATCTGGGCATTTAATTGCCCACTGAGAGCAGTGTACTGTTTTTGGAAAATATAACAGAGACTCAACAAATGGTGATTGATTCTTACCACATGAGCATTACCGTGGTATGTTTCTTAAGTGGAAAAGATGTAAATTTATGGTACAAGATGGTGATTGATGGAAATATAAATCTATATAAGATGTGTAAAATGAGTAAGAACAGATACTTAATGAGAAGCATCCAAGGCATTTCTCCCTCAATCGCCGGAAATGGCAAGTGATCCTGCCATTCCCACACAGAGCCCCCAGCAGAGACCACCAAAGGGTTATAGCTCTGCTAGCATGAAACTCCAGAACTCCCCTCAACACAGCTCCCAAGGTCACTGACAACATTCTATCGGAGTTCGTCTAGTCATTCATTTGTCTAACAGTTATGCATCAAGTAACCACCATGTACGTGGCATTGTAATACCTGCTGGGCTATAAAGTAAACTATATAAAACTCAGGTCCTGTCCTACTGGGAGGGAAAATAAATGTCAAAGTCATCTGCCCTCTGATGAGGTAAGCCTCATACGCCACACAGTAAGTATGTGCCTCAGAAGATGTACATAAGGCACAGGAGGAAATGGAGACCACTACTCTGACAGTTAACTCAAGATCTTCTGGACTTGGATGTCTAGGTCAATAGGTAATGGTTATAGGAAGATTTTTTTCCTGGGTTATGTGCTACACATTAATCTAAATCTCCTGTGCTGTAAGTTAACAGAAAGACCCATACAAGCTCATTCAAAATAGTAAAGGAATTCATTTCTTCACAGTGACAGAGCCACCATTATCTCCCAATAAACCATAATCATAGAATTCCTCATTGTTACCTGAACATTTGGGCCATGAAGAATATAAACTTATTTCCCAGCCTCCCTTACACCAAGTGCCAGCAGGATGTATTTAACAACTTCTAAGAATCTTTCTCATGTTGAATGGTAAATATACTTCACCTTCTTTCTTACACATTTTTCCTTGTGGCTGCCTGGAAGACAGGTACCATTATGGAACTGAAGGACAAGGGCTTTGCCTTACAGATAGTGGGTGATCTGGAAGGATGCTAGTATCCTGGGGACTTTCTACAGTGAAGACCCCACACTAGTCCTGCCATGTGTGGCTAGGGACTTTTGTATGAGAATTAAGCTTCCTCCTGCTTGAGTCATTGCTACTTTAGGTATGCATGTCTCACAGTGAAGCCTCCTTGTGATGATATACTCACATGGCAGAAATCCTACAATAAGGTGGACTTCAGAAATGGTGTGACTTAGTGGATACAGCACCATTCTGCGATGATATTAGAGGCCTATATTCTCCACCATGTGCAACACTCATTTCAGGCTGGGGATAATACAAGGTAGGGATCTTCTGGGGATAATATAAGGTAGGGATATGGATCCTGGCATTTTTACATGACAAGATACACCTAGAACAAGAGGAGAAGTTAGCTTCTAGGTGTTTTCCCAGAAGAGAGAAAATGGACTTAGTAAGGAATCCTCAACAAAGCTGGGCCTGGTGGTTCAGCCTGTCATTCAAACTACTTGGAATGCTGAGCTAGGAGGATGACAAGTTCAAGGCCAGCCTGGACAACTTAGTGAGAATCTATCTCTAACTAAAAAGTCAAATGAGGGCTAGGGGTATGGCTTAGTAGCAAGATTTTCTTTTCTAACATATGCAGCTTGGCTCAGGGTTCAATCCCCAACATCACAAAACAAAACCAATTCCTAACAACCCTCTCCTCTTAGATTTGGTACTAAATTCAGTCCTGAAACAAAAATTGGAAGCAGACAGATTCTTCTCCTACTAAGGAGAATAATCTTTGTGACAAGAGAGTGGGAGGTGCTTGATGAGAAGTTGAAATGGTGTTAGGAAGGGGGGAAAGTGAAAGTACTGTTGAGTTTACTTATTAGCATAACAAACCACAAAAAGCCTGGTGGCCTAACTTTAACTGTAATCTTGTTTATTTTATAAGCCCGCAATTTGGACAGGGCTGACCCATCTCTGCTCACTATGACACAGCTAGGGGAAGGGCTGCTTCAGGTCATAGGCAGCCCCTCTGGCAGCTTTTTCTGCCTCTGAGAGGTCTATGGTCCTCTGGTGAGGCAGCTCCAGTTTCTCTGCACTTCTTCTAAGGTAGTCCGGAGCTCTGCAGGCACAGTTCCCAAGGCAGAGGCATCAGGGATGCTGTGGGACCTGCCTAACTCAGCTTTCCTGACCTTACCTCCTCTTCACAAGGGACAGGAAACATAAATCCCACATCTTGATGGTTCAGTGGATCAGCTCTGGAAGAGCACGTGAGACTGGAACTATTAAGGTGACATTTTTTAAAAATTAATTCTACCACCACAAGGAGAATGGAAGCTTGATATACCAGCAATAGTAGCACCACCAAAGGCACTCCAGATACATGCAACACCTTGTGCATCTGGCTTTATGTGGGTACTGGGAGATCAAACTCAGATCCTTAGGCAGGCAATCACCTTAACTGCTGAACCATCTCTCCAGCCCTAATTAAAGATTTTATAGTAATGTGTTCTATGCCTCTACAAGGAAACTATTGGCAAAATAATATGGATAAATTTTTAAAAATATTTTATTGATTATTTGCAAGCAGAAAAAGAGAGGAGAGAATGGGTCTGTCAGGGCCTCCTGGCCACTGTAAACGAACTGCAGACACATGCACCTCTTTGTGCATCTGGCTTTATGTGGGTACCAAGGAATTGAACCTGAGCTGTCGGGCTTTGCAAGCAAGCACCTTTGACCGCTAAGTAATCTGTCCAGCCCTGAATAAGTAAATATAACAACAGATGTGATGGTTAGGTTGTTATCAGTTTAATACTGATTGGGAATCCACAGACATTCCTTGGGTGGGTCTCTGAGGTTGCTTCCAGGAAGAACTGACGGAAGGAGGAAAGCCTTCCTCCATTGTGAGCCCTTCCCCCAGAGTGGGTGACCCTTCCAAAGGGGAGAAGCTCTGGGAGAACAGAATCCTTTCTTCCCAGTGGCTCCAGTGTTGCTTGCTAGTGAGTGCCTTCACTTGCATGTGCATCTATCCTGTTCGGCTGTCCTTTCCTGGTGCTGGAACCAAGTTTCCTCAGCCTTCCAGGGTGGACTGAAGACCAGAGGCCTTCGAGCCTTCAATGCTGGATTGGGACTGCTGAGGCATCCAAACACATGGATTGAGCAGCTCCCAGGTTTCTTGAATGAAGCCTACAGACTACTATAGTTGGATTGCCATAAACTAATCTAATATATTCCCTTTTAAATATAATTCATTCTGTTGGTCCTGGTCCTCTAGAGAACCCTGACTAATACAATAGATAAAGCAGGGTCCACAGGCGGGCAGATATGACAGAGGAGAGGTATTAGGGGCCTCCTGTTGGAAGTTCCAGCTTACATGGGTGGCTCAAATGCTGACTTCCTTCTTGTACCATTTAATGTCTCTCTTTGCCATAATCCTGGAATCTGGGTAATCCACACAGAGCAGAAATGGAACTCTGACAGTTCTAGAAGATGAAATTTAAGCCCAAGTCCCCAGCCTTTGGTGAGGACTTTCTTGTGATGTCTTCACATAATAGAAGGAGGAGGGGGTCAAGATATAATAATCCCCAGCTGCAAACCTTTTTATAGCGCCATTAATCCACTCACAAGTAAGGGGTTTCCAAGACTTAAATGCCTCCCCAATGTCTCCCCAACACTGAATTGAAGACTAAGACTCAATATATGAGTTTTAAGGGACACATTCAAACCATGTTTTCTACAAATGAAAGGATTGATTCTAATCTGCCAGGTGCTCGCAATCTATTTAACAGAAAATGACTGAATTCCCTGGCGATCTAGATGAGGAAGACTAAGGCTAAAGGAGACAGCCCTAGCTCTGGGTTCTGGCCACACTAAGAGCTAAGATCAGTAACTTGCTACATCTGGAACCTGCTTGTCACACAATGAAACTCTCCAGAGAACTTTTATAAAATTGCTAAAGCAGAAGTCTCATCTAGATTCTAATTTAATTGATCCAGGGTACATCCAGGATTCAGAACTTTTTCAGTATTTGCTCCACAAACGTTTGAAGACATTGACTCAGAGAACATCATCTTCAAGGCTTAAGAGCTCAGAATTCATTTTTACAAATGCAGTTTTTGTCTTGTAATAGCATTTCATCATTTCTCTACAGGGGACTAGGAAACATTCTGTGATGGGAGGGGAAATGCCAATTCTTACGTCTGCATTGTGCTGAACTTCTGACTACATACAAGTGTCTGAATTTTATTTCAGTTCTGATATGTGACACCCTTGAGAGTCCCAGGGTATAGTTCTTTGTTTCTGGGTTTTCTTAAGTGGAAGACACATCCTTATTACTATATACTGAGGAATTTGGGCATAAAAAAACCAGGCTGAGCATCTAATCAACCCACTTATCTCCAAATTGGTCACTTCCTGTGACAAAATGCAAAAAAATACACTGCCTCTGATACGTGACTTTCACTGAGTACACACCCCGCTTTTCAAAGAGTCAGGAATAACTTCAGTAATTTAGTAGTGGAAGCCCTTGAAACTTTCCTGCCATGGATTACTCTCCAAAATTCATCACTACAATTATGAAAAGAACAAAGAAACACATTCTAGGATGGGCCACCATCCAGGCATGAGTTGTCCTCAGTTGTTTTCAGGATATTGAAATCAGGACTAAGGAAATCAGAAGGACAAAGTCTCAGAGCTTGATAGAAACAAGGTATGTAAGACACAAGCCTAATTCACTTTAAGACAGATGAGTATCAAGTTCATTGAGACAAAGAATCACCACCACCATCCTGAGCCTGGCTCAATCTAGCTCCTGAGTGTTCGAAGACAATTCCTGACTTGTCTGGGCTGGACTGATGAGGATATGCAGACACTTCCCTCTAGGGTCTGTCAGCACTGTCCTGTGGTGGCCACATGTGCTAGTGTGCCATCGGGAACCTCAGACTCAGAGGTCTCCCAGCAGGTGTCCATCTCTTGCAGACCTTGATTTGTAGCAATCAGCTTCCTTGTCAATGTGACAAAATTCCTGAATGAAGCTATTTAAAATGGGAAAGAGTTCTTTTGACTCATGGACCTGAAGGTTTCGGTCCACGATTGGCTGGCACCATTGCTATTAAGCTGTGATGGGGGAGAACATCATGGCAGTGAGCATATGGTAGAACAAAGCTGCTCACTTTACAGTCAGTGAGAAGCAAAGATAAGGAAAGAAGAAAAGTTGAAGGAAAAGTTATCCCTTCAAAAGCGACCTCCCCACCCACTTTCTCCCAAAGGGCCCACCTCCTACTAATCTTTTCAGCTTCAAGTCACCAGGACCACCCCATTGATGATGTGGTGTTCTCATGATCCAATCATTTCTCAACAGTGCCATGAGCTGGAAACCAAGCCTTTGGCACATGAGCTTTTAGGCAGGGGAGTTGGGGGGAGCTGTGACATTCCTTCCCAAACCATCACACACAGCTTCACCCTCCCCATCATGGGTAGAGTTGGACTCCACAGGCTTGTCAGGGTAGGACACTTGGAGACTCCTCCCACGACAGGGATTGCCAGTTCTAGAAGGTGCTGCTGCCTGGGATGCTAGCTCATGGGCCTTAGTTTATGCCTCTGCTTATGTCATCACAGTAAGTGTTACTTCATCCAGCACAAGTGCCAGCTCTCTCTCTCTCTCTCTCTCTCTCTCTCTCTCTCTCTCTCTCTCTCTCTCTCTCTCTCTCACACACACACACACACACACACACATAATTTTATTTGAGGGAGAGAGAAAAGGTCTCACTACGTACCCCAGGCACTCTTGAATGCAGTCTCCTCAACGCTAGAATGATAGCGGCATGCCATCATTCTGGTGATCCTGTCGTTTTGAGTAGTGGCTATCTATGGAGCTAGCAGCTCTGGGGAAGCCCGTGGTAAGGCTCAGAAGGAAGCTACTCGGGATACAGAAGGAGCAGCTGGAGACTGGAATCAAGCTGGGCAACTTCAACTCTCAAAATCTTTTAAAAGCCTGAGTATATAATTACTGTTAGAGAGCTTGCCTAGCATATGCAAGACCCTGGGATCAACCCACAGTACCAAAGAATGTGATAGATAGATGATAGATGATAGATAGATAGATAGATAGATAGATAGATAGATAGATGTGTGCATGCATACATACATACATACATACATACATACATACATAGATGAAATGTTGATGACTGGAAAGAAAATCAAGGGGTAAACCATACATATAGCATGATCTTACACATGGAGCAAAGTCCCATAAGCCCTACATATACAAAAAAAACCACAGCATTAGAATAGTATCTGAGGTTCTCTGAAGAGGCCTCACTGATAATAATGGCCCCTGGAATGAGTTAAGCCCAGGAAAGTGGTCAAACAATACTTTCACTTTTGCAAAGAGAATGCATTCAGAAGTATTGTAGAACTAAAATCTAACTGAGACAATCGCAAGATTAAAAGAGCTGGCTCTGGATCTAGACTTAGCACACTCCTTGGTTTTGCTCCCAAAGTGACCTGGGCCACACCCCCTTTCAGCCCACTCAGTCAAGTCAGAGATGAGAACAGATGGGACAGGAGCGAGGTACTCTGCCACCCCACAAACCACAGCCAGGCTGAGGGTCTGAGCTAAATACAGGCCCGAAATAGAAGAGGTTGCAGTGCACAGTCCCATTCCGCACGAGGCTTTGTTTGAATCCAGCAGAGCATCACCCTCATGGAGTCAGGCCCACGTGTTGCCGAGCAACCCATCAGGAAAGATTTTCTAGCAGGAAAAGCATTCTGGTTTGGAAAGAGGAGCCACCAGGTAATAAAGGACCAAGGCCCCCTGTGGACATTGTGTTCTCATCTGTTTTCTCTCTCTACTGTCGGAGAGAAGGAAGGATATTCTGCTAGGAATGGTAAGAGAAATAAGTTTGCCATTGGGATTTGCACCGAGTGGTGGAACAACATAAATAGCAAGGTAGCACTTCATTTTCATGCACAACTATTGTTAATTCATGCAAGACCCTCGCCAGTGCGCACAGTCAACTCAAGCAAACCTGTTGAAGTCACACACAAGAAACTGCCTAGAAGCCAAACTTTGTTGTTAAATTGAATTAAGTGTTTTATGTGTCACTTTTTGAAAAACAAACCACAGGACATATTTCCCAGACCAGAAACTGCAAAACTACTTAAGGTTTCATCCTCCCCAATGGAGACTTGCGGGTCTGTCCATTGAGGGCTCACAGAAGACAAATGTAGGTTAAAATAAAATGGGGAGATGAGTCTAGCTGTGTGGTTTCTCTCGATGCCCTAGGCACAGTGGCAGTGATGAGCTCCTAGAGGGACACACTACTTTGTAAATTCTTTCCTCCGAGTGACCTGGAATGTGACCATGGCTCCTGGAGCTGTCTGCATGGCTGCTTTCTCTTCTGCATGTCAGTTGCAATAAGAGACACTTTGTGTCTTTGCTTTGAAGCTCTTAGTCCAGAGCTACTACAGGGTTAATCAACAAATCTCCAGCATCTCCATGCTCATGAATATAAAATAATGTACGCAATATTCATTTTACCAGTGATGCGCTAGCAATCAAAACCAACAAAGTCGGCTGGGAAGCGCTTGCAGGGCAAGCATGGGGACTGGAGTCCAATTCCTAGAACCCCTGTGAAAGAGTTGGGTGGAGTGATGTGTGTTTGTAATCCCATTCCTTCGGAGCAGAGATGGGTGGGCCCCTCCATCCTGGGACTTGCTGATCAATCAGTCTAGCCTAAGTGGAGAGCTTCAGGCCAATTGGGCACCCTGTCTCAAAAAGGGTGGGGGGCTGGAGAGAAGGCTCAGGGGTTAAGGTGCTTGCCTGCAACTCCTAACAACCTGAGTTTGATTCCCCAAGACCCATGTAAAGTCATGTACAATCCATGTACTGTAATGGTCTAAAACAGAGAGAGGTAAACAGTTGAATGTTTTGGTACATGTTGACATAGTCTGTTTAGATGTGAGTGGGCTCTGGAGACATGGTGGAGGAAAGGCCATCGAGGCGGACAAAAGAGCCATGTATCGGGAATGCTTTCAGCTATAGAGGTAGAAAATCTAATTTACATAAATTTAACACATAATAAGGATTCTGGAGCTGCAGAGATGCACAGTGGTTAAAGCCTCTTGCTTGGAAAGCCTGACAGCCTTGGGTCATATAAAGCCAGTTGCACAAAGTGTTGCGTGTGTCAGGAGTTGAGTCACAGTGGCAGGCAGGAGGCCCTTATGCACCCATACTTCTCTCTCTCTCTCTCTCTCTCTCTCTCTCTCTCTCTCTCTCTCTCTCTCTCTCTCTCTCTCTCTCTCTCTCTCTCTCTCTCTCTCTTTAATTAAAAAAATTCTGGAGCTGTGTAGCTCCTGTATTTGGCAAGAGGTTAACAATGTACCAGGCTGCCTTCATCAAGGCTTAGCCCACCAAACACTCAAGACCAATGAAAGTACATACTTTTCTGGCTTCAGTTAAAGGAAAATCGGAAGCCCATGCATGTTCAAAGAGGATGGATACTATAAAGTGGGAAACCAAGGCAGAAGCCCTGTGAGCAGCCCACACAGGCTGCTGTTCCAAAGCAGTGGCCTTCAGAGCACTCACTCTTCCAAGGGCTGTGTGGAAGGAATGGCTCTAAAGGCTTCACCTTCGGGATCTCAACTTTCACTCTTTTAAAACAACTGATTCTCTGAGACAAAATGCCTTGTGAGAGTGTATAAAAGCCATCCTTTCCCAGCGTCCCATTTATTCTCATTTTTCTCCTTGCTTGAAACAAAAGCTTCTCACTCATGCAGAATTATGCCATGGCGTGTAAACCAAAAGTGTTATAGACAATTGGGCAACTATTTTAATCAAAGTGCCACCAATATGTTAACTCATTAAAAATTCCATTTCTCAGGATATAGGGAAACAGTGGTACCAACACATAAATTGTACATACAAAGGTTTCTACTTATTAAAAAAATAAATAAATAAAGAGGAAAAAATTTCCATTTCTCAGAAAGTCATTGATTTGTAAAATCAGTGTGTATTTATCATTATATTTTTATCTGTATGTGTATTGTTGTGTGCATGTATGATTGAATGAATTAGTATGAGTGTGATGGTGCATGTGCACATGTATACACATGCACGTGAAGGCCAGCAATGAAGTTGGGTATCTCCTTAGTCATTCTCCACCTTATGTTTTCAAAGGAATCTTTTTTTTCCGACATAGGGTCTTACTCACTATGTAGTCCCAGGCTGGCCTTGACCTCACAATGATCCTCCTACCTCTGCCTCCTGAGTGCTGGAGCTAAAGGAAAGCATGTGCCACCATAGCCAGCTTCAACCTTCTTTTTGAAACAAGATCTCTCTCACTGGTCGCAAAGCACACTGATTCAGCTAGACTTGTTACCCAGGAAGCCCTGGGGTCCCCTTTCTCTACATGCCAGGTGCTCAGAGCCCACACCACAGCCAACAGTTACCTGAGTACTGGGGATACGAACTCATGTCCTTAAAATTACGCAGCAAACACTTCACTGACTCATCTTCCCAACCCGATCGTTAGAATGTTGTAAAGTTGTATTTCTTGACTGTTGTTTATTTTATACAAATGTTAAACTTATCCAATTAGTTGCATTGTTTTTATTTAACTGTAACATGTTCAAAAGTTCTTTGTTAAGTACTTAGATTGCTCATGGGAACAACATATGCTCATGCTGGTGAAAGTATAACAGAGTGATCAAAAGAAAACTTTCAAGTTGGAAAGTATAGGATACTGAGATAAAATTCAAAGAAGAGGAACAGATATAAGTTCAAGGAGAGAAAGGAAAAATGTACATTTCTGACTGATCTAGGAAAACCTCTTCATGCATTTTCTTAAAATGAGTCATAATTCTATTTGATTATAGGACACTAGATTCATTAAAATAATTGAAGTACTATTTTCATTTTTTATTTCTTAAAGGTTTTGTAAAAATAATTTTTAACATTTTATTTCATTTATTTGCAAGGAGCAGGGGAGCGAGAGAAAGAGAGAGAGAGAATAGGCACACTAGGGCCTCCAGCCACTGCCAATGATCTCCAGATTCATGTCCCACCTTGTGCATCTGGCTCTATGTAGGCACTGGGGAATTGAATTTGGGTCATTTGGCTTTACAGGCAAGCTCCTTAACCATTGGGGCACCTCTCCTACCCCTCCCAATTTCATTTTAAATAGTATATACATACTAGTCACTGAGCCCTTGATCCCATTTAAAAACTTTGATAAATAAATTAAATAGTTATTTTTAAGTGTTCAAAATGCAGTTCATAGGTGTCAGAGTTTCTGTTAAATCTTGGCAGGATTTAGAATCACATGGAAAAGTCTTTGGGCATGTCTGTGAAGGATTTCTACATTAGGTTACTTGAGGTGGGAAGACCCACCCTGTATGGGGTGTTCCATTTCTGGACTGAAAGTATGGATGCATAAGGACCTTATAAAATGGGTAAAGCAAGCTGAGTAGCAACCTTCACTGCTTTTCCGTCCTGACTTCAGATGCAATGTGACCAGCTGCTTCATGCTCCTGCCTATATGCCTCCCCGCCATGATGGACTATAACATCAAACTGTAAACTGAAATAAGCCCTTCCCTCCTTAAGTGCTTTCTGTCAAGTATTTTGTCACAGCAACAAGAAAGGTCAGCAACCCGGCATGGTGGTGCACACCTTTATTTTGCCAGCACTTGGCAGGCAAAGGTAGGAGAATCGCTCTAAATTCAAGGCCAGCCTGGGATTACAGAGTGAATTCCAGGTCATCCTGTGCAAGAGCAATACCCTACCTCAAAAAACAAAAAGAAAGAAAAGGTAACTAATACAATAGGTTTGCAAGCAACATGCTGAAGATAGGTGGTCACAGCAGTAACATCAGGACTCACTGTATACAAGGGACTTGCTATGGTAGAGAGAAGCTGGCTGGGAAAGCATCCATCAGCAGGACCAAAATAACAAAAACTGTAGTGACCTGTATATAGTGCGTGGAGGTCACATTTATTGAAATTTCAAGAGGTAAAGAAGGTCAGAAAGGCACCAGAAACTTCCAGTCAAGCATGGTCTCGGTGGGTGCAGTTTCCAGGTATCCATCTGCGAGCATTCAGGATTCCACAGGCCTCCACGAATGAACGTTCTCCTCTAGGTTGATGACTTAGCTTTCAGCCTATCACCTTTGACAGTTTTTTATATATGCTGTCACCAACAGACTTACTTAATACTGTCTCAAAAATAATTCATAAGCAGGTCATATAGGCACATGCCTTTAGTCCCAGCACTCGGGAGGTAGAAGTAGGAGGATCATCGTGAGTTCAAGGCCACCCTGAGACTACATATTGAGCTTCAGGTCAGCCTGGGCTAGAGCGAAACCCTACCTCAAAGAAACAAAACAAATTAAGAAACTCATTTTAAAATCTTTGATTTACACTACAAAGTTGTGTTTTTAAAATAAAATTTGACTTTTTCATTATTATTTTTCTAATATGCACTAAAACAATAAAAATTTTAAAATAAAAAAATGACCCACAATGCCAATGGAACTCATTCTGCACATTCAAGGCCCAGAAGCAAGAGGACGATTCTGACAACTGCAGATGAGGCCAGCCTTGATGCTTCCAGAATGGTGGACTAACTGTTTCATCACCTAAGAGGGAGCTGAAGCATTTTAATCTTTCCCTAGGCCCGAAAAATGTATGTGGTTAAAGAAAAAGCCCAACACTGACCATGATGGTCATTTTTTCTCTCTCTCAGCAGTAAGATAAAATTATATTGTTCACAAGCTTCCCATAATGCATTTCATTTGCCACTATGTCTGGGAAAATGATTGGTTATAAAACTTGGGTCTCTTACAACCAAAGCCAACTGAACTTCACGGACACCAGAACAAAGGATGCACAAAACCCTCCAAAGCATCTCTTACTAAGATTTGGATTAAAATCATTTGATTAAAAGGAAAATAATTTGCATAGAGCTAAGTTGGGCAGTGGCTTTAGATTTTTACAGGGAAAGAGACAGAGACAACAGAGAAGGGAAAGAGATGAGGAAGGAAAAAGGAAATGAGACATATGATAGCTTTCTATGGAAAGCCTTACAATCATTGGGTCTACAGGATTATTACTTTACCTGATTTGTTCATTCCCATCTGCTTCTGTATTCCTTAAATATTTTGTCAAAAAAATATTTGAAGCTGGGCGTGGTGGCG
Organism: Zapus hudsonius; assembly: GCA_004024765.1. Lineage (NCBI taxonomy): Eukaryota > Metazoa > Chordata > Mammalia > Rodentia > Dipodidae > Zapus > Zapus hudsonius. The sequence goes on from PVHP010003220.1 coordinate 29,546, forward strand.
CATGCCTTTAGTCCCAGCACTCTGGAGGCAGAGGTAGGAGGATCGTAATGAGTTTGAGACCACCCTGTGACTATAGTGAATTCCAGGTCAGTCTGGGCTAGAGCAAGACCCTACCTCAAAAAACCAAATATATATATATATATATATATATATATATATATATATATATATATATACATACATATATTTGAAAGCTGCTTTGGTGATGCATCCTATAATACCAAGCAAGTTCACTATAATTCAAGCAAGTTCAAGGCCAGCCTGGACTACAGGTTGAGACCCTATCTTAAATTATTTTTTGAAACAACTCATTAAATAAGAAAATGTGTTTAAATGGATGAATGGGTAGATAGATGATACTAGATGACTGATAGATAATAGATAGATGATCTATAAATAGGCAAGTAAACAAATCTTACAAATGAGAATATAAAAGTAGTGAAAATAGAAGGACATCAGAGTTAAATTGAATACATTTATTCTCTTTCATCAGACTGTGCATTTGCCTTGCAGCAGGCTCGGAATGTGGCTTCAACTGAATGACAACCAATATAAAAGATGAACCCCAATCAGAGAAGACATCAGCACCACAGAGGACCTTGCATCGAAATCCCAGCTCTACCCAGCTGTGTGGCCTTGAATGCGAGGCATGAAACCCTCTAAGCCTCAATTTCCTCGTCTGTAAGATGGGAATGGTCACACCTAAGTCTCAGAGTTTAGGACTACTCAAGTTTATAGAGGAACACCTGGCAGTCAGTAAACTTGTAATATGAGAAATCATTAAAATGGTTCACACTATCTATCAAATAAAAAAGGTCCAGCCACCATAAACAATACTGCAATAAAACTCAAGTAAAGAGAAGATGTAAAGGCCCTACACATTTTCTTTGGCAACACTTGCTGTTTGAATCAACTATTATGAAAATTATAATAATTCACACGTGGCCAGAGTTTTGGCAGTCATCTCAACCTAGAGCACTTAGGTGGTGTGTGTGTGTGTGTGTGTGTGTGTGTGTGTGTGTGTGTGTGTGTTATGCTATGATTTGAATTTAGTGATCCCTGGATGAAAAGTAATCTGTTCCTTCACAGATTTGCCCAGGTGGCTTCGACATTAATCTTCCTTTCTATTTTCTTCAGGAACAAACTGAATTTCCTGGCTCTACACCCCTCTCCCCAGCTCCCCACACGTTAATGGAGACCATGAGCTTTCTCTGTGGAGAAGGCAGGTGAGTCCATTAGACCAGATTCACAAGCACTAATGGATCAAACAGTGACTGACTAGGTGGCAGACTTCCCCAGTGGATCTCCCCAGAGGATTTTAGACTTCATGCACACCCAGCCCCCTTTCCCTTGGCCACATCTTGCAGTTCCAGATCTATCAGGGTTGCAGGCTCCTGTGTCTTGTTCTGCCGCTAAAATTCCCCGACTGCGGAGCCATGATCGTTTTTCCACACCTCACACTGGCTGTTGTCAGCACACAGCGCCACACTATTTGAAATCTTCTGAATTCATTAAGAGATGTGTAACCGGGACCCTTAACTGCTCACTGGGGTCCCCAGCTCTGGCTCCTATACCACATTCCCCAAAACGCAACATCACAAAACCCCATCAATGAGGACACACTTATCTGTCTGTCCCTGGTGGTCTGGAAACAATCATGTCATGCTTAATTCCCACTTGGGCCTTGTTTACCTGCAGTAAAGAAACCATCCATGCAGCCTCCCGTGATAGCATCCCTTGGAGCCCTGAGACATTGACTAGAGGCCAAGTAACACTTTCCCACACTGGCCTAAATTACGACACTTCTCAGAAAGCTGTATTATTTTTATACTGACGTGAAATGCTTTAAAAAAAAAGAAAGAAACTTTAAAAAGCAAAGTAAGAAAAAAAAGTCAACCACATGCCATCTGCTTGATAATTTAGTACTTCTTGGGAAGAGACACCTTTGGTGGGAGAATATATCTGAAGACAGCAGCATTAAGCAAAGAAGTTAGAGAACAATGGGTGAATCCATTCAATACAGCTTCCAACAAAGAGACACCTTGCACCAGTCACTAACAGGATTTGAAGGTCTGCCAAGCACTCTTGAAGGATCAGACAAGGAAAATAGCATTGTCCTGAAGACCTTGAGTTTTAGAATCCAGTCCACTTGGATATCATCTTGTAGGTTCTTACCATCTTCTCTTAGGTTGGCTCTCTCCCACATACTCATTGTGTGACTTTGGTTTCTACCTATAAAATTGATCTAATTATGCTTGTTCCACAAAGCTGTGGTGAGTTCAAGTAATTTATCTTATTGATTCATGAAGACCAGAACTGGGCAAAAAAAAAAATCTCTGTAGGAGCTGACTATGCTGTAGACAACATATCAGAGTCACTGTTCTCAAAGAACACACTCTGATTATAACAGACTGCAAGGTTGGGCAAAGTCTTCTAGGGCACTAAACCAGGACCAAAGTTGTGGGCACTGGCAGTTTGACCCCAAAACCTGTTCTCTTCAGCACCATGGCCTGCAAGAGGGCATGAACATAAGATGGCATGACAACCAGTCCGGTTGTTCATGAAAAGTTTCTAAATTTAGTTACTTTCTTTGAAACCAGTTACACCTGTGCTCTTTTCAGAGCTGACAAAGCCATGGGGAGGCAGAGCTTACCTCAAAGGACTTCGGTCATTCCCTTGGCTTGCTTACGTCTGCTCCACACCACTGAGTTGTTCTGCCCAGTGAGTCATCCAGCAGAATACTCCCATAAGAATAAAAACATCAAAATCTATTTTCTTGAGCTGAAACAACAAAATGACTTTTTGTCCCCTGAAATTGTCTTTATAGCAGAATTTATGAGAGAAGGAGCATGTCCTGAGGGAAAAGATGAAAGGCCCATTGCAAAGGTCATTTTAATCTACACTAGAGACAGCCTTGAAGAAGTCAGTGCAAGTGGGCCCCAGAGGACAGACTGATGGCTGGATGTTTTCACATTTCTTTTCTTTATTTTCCCCCTGTGTCTGTATGGTATGCATGTATGTGCATGAATGTTCATATGCATGTGGAGTCCTAAGGCCAATGCCAAGTGTCTTCTTTAATTGTTTTCCTCTTGATTTGCTGAGGCAGGGTCTCTCACTTTAAATGATAGCTTGCCAATTCAGATCAGATAGTCTAGCAAGCTAGCTAGAGACCCCCTGTCTCTACCCTCCTGTGTGCTGAGATCACAGGCAGGCCACCATGACCACCCAGCGTTGACGTAGGTGCCAAGGATCTACACCCAGGTCCTACACTTATGTGGCAAGTTCTTGATCTCCTTGAGCCCCTGTTTCTACATGTCTAGCACTATAATTCTTCTGCAAGAAGTTGCATCTCCACCTGTATCTGTTACATTCTCATTGCTGGGACAAAATACCCAACCAGAGCAGCTTACGTTAGGAGAAGGTTGATTTCAGCTTATCTTTCTAGGGGCAGCTTCATCATGGCTGAGAAGGCATGGCAGGTTGGAGGGAAGTTGGTATCACATTGTCACACAGGCAGACAAGAAGCAGAGTGAGCAAATAGATGTGGGGCTGGACGATAAAACCTCAAGGCCTGTCACAGGGACACACTTCCTCCAGCAAGGGCCCATCTACTAAAGGTTCCACTCCCTTTCCCACCAGAGCCACCTGATGGGGATCAAATGTTTTAACATGAGCCTACAAAGAGCATTTTGTATTTAACATCGCATCAGCACACAGGCAGAGTCTAGCATGACCCACTGCAGGTAGCTTCAGAGATAAGGAAGGTACGCCCAGGTGCCAAGGTACTTGGAGAGGCTGCATGTTCTGATGAGCTTTCAAGAGCTTCAATCTACAAGGAATCCTCAGGACATCTGCGAGTGTGTCCATTTCACTCTGACTGCCACACAAGATTCACCATAGAATAGTCAAACGGGTCCCCTTTCCACAAGAGAGACAAAGTTTTGAAATAAAAACGACAGCGTTCTCCCTTATTCTGTCCCTGCTGCGGTGTCAACTTCACTGTCAACTTGACAGGGTTTGGAATCATCCAGGAAACAAACAGGCCTCTGTGCATGTCTGTGAGGGTGTTTCCAGAGAGGTTAAACTCAGGAAGATCCACCCTGACTGTGGGCAGCATGAACCCAAGGGCTGGGGTCCCAGACTGAGGGCCATCGCTCATCTCTTGGCTCTTTCTTGGCTATGGACATAATGTGACAAGCTGCCTCGCTTTTCTGCCACTGTAACTAGAACTGCGAGCTTACACCTCCACACCTCCCCACCTTGATGGACCAGACCCTTGAACTGTAAACCAAAATAAACCCTTCCTTCCTTAGGTTTCTTTTCTTCAGATATTTTGTCAGAGCAATGAGAAAAAATAGCTAGAACACTGACATCCACTAAATCAATGGACAGAATTAAAGACCGTCAGTTTGAATGGGGCCAAATTTCCACATTTCTCTCGGCCCAGCCCCCTTCCAGTGGGTCTGTTATTACATCTCAAACCATAGAGCATCAGAGGCGAGTTCAGGAAAACCAGTAAGTCTCATAAACAGCAGAGCCCAGCAATGGACACCAGAGCCCAGAGCAGCTGATGGCCTCCCAGCCAGGCCACTAGCACCAGAAAACAAGGACTCAGATTTAGGTCGTAGATCTCAAGCTAGAAGACAGGGCAGTGACAGCCCAGAATGTCAGTATAGGAAGACTGTTGCTGAGAGGCAGTGATCTGGTGTGAAGAGGACTAGAATGCTGTGTGGGCAGCACTTACAGGGACTGAGGACATTCACCCAGGAGGGACAAGCTCAAGCCTCTCAAAACACGCACTGCGGGACAGAGGAGTTTCTGGGATCCAGCATTCCCGATGGGAATGGTGTGCTTAGAACCAGGCTACAGCATGGGCGACAGTGTGGGACCCCGAGAAGCCAGGTGCAGGTGTTCCCTCACAGCACACAGGGGACAAGGAGACAGAGAGCCTATTGCCATTCCCAGTACAGTGCAACGGTGTGGCACTAGCAGAGGGTCCCACATCCTTGATAACAGGCAGAAAGAACACAAGGAGGTGTGGATGTGAGGAAGGCCTCGCAGGGTCTGTTTAATTACTTCCTGCCTGCAGAGCAGATTGGTCTGGGAAGGAGGCAGGGACCCGGCTGCAGCTGGGAGATCTGGGTGGCCAGCTGTGCTGAGCTGGAGCGAGCTGAGTCAGGGGAAATGGGAAGTGGCAGTGCATTGACACACTGAAATAAATCCTTGCATGTCCTGGAGAAGGAGACAGGTCACTCAATGTGGGGAAACGGGTTCCTCCCCTCTTTCCTTATTTTCCTTCCATTCTCTTCCCTCGCAGGCAACCAGCTAGAGGCAGTCTGAAGGAGGAAGGAATAAAAACAGGTTTTAAAGCCCTGGAGGTCATGTCCTGTTTGAAAGAACAACAAGTGAAGGGAGCAGAGTGCCACCTCTTCCTCTGAGACCACACAGATGCTAGCTGGGCCAGGGGGTGCCTGAGTCCTGTCTGCCCAGGCCTGGGGCTGGGTCTAAACCACAACCTCCCTCGCTGGCTCCTTACAAGAATGACCAGCCTGCAAACTAACTGCAGAAAGCTCCAGTTTCTTTCTCTGCAGACATTTCTCCTCAGCCTTCCCCAGAGACAAACTGGGATGAGATTATCTCAGAAACAGTCTCTGCAGCCTGTTTCTCCCTGACCCATACTCTTAACGGATTTAGCTTTGTGTATAAAGAGGAAACTTCCAGCAACACAAAACAGCTCAGAGCAAACAAGAGCACAGCCCCTTTCCAGCTCTAGTTGTTTGGGATTGACTGACTGCCTAAGAAATAGTCACATTTTAATTTTCAGAGGAATCATAAATTCTTCAGGGTATAAACCCCACCTTCCTTCAATCCAGCCCATTAGGTGGCAAGTATTTATTAATTAAACATTCTGTGTTCTCCATGGAAACAGCAAGCACTATTGAGATGCTCTGTACATCCACCCATAGGATCACCACAGTTTCTTCATTACCATATGGTATTATGAAAAATAACAGATTTTGACATGACATTTTTACACAGGTATATATAATGTGGTTAGATCATATTCTCCATAGCCCCCACCCCTCCTGGTAGTCCTTTGGATCTTTGCAAATAGTGCCCCCTCCACTTTTAGGGTTTTTTAATAATTATTTTTTGTAAGCAGCAAGAGAGAGAATGGGTGTGCCAAGACCTCTCGCTGCTGCAAGCAAACTCCAGATACAAGTGCAACTTTGTGTATCTGGCTTTATGTAGAAACTGTGGAATCAAATCCAGGCCCACAGGCTTTGCAAGCAAGCACCTTTAACCACTGAGACTTCTCCCCAAACTTGCTTTGTTTTTGTTTTTTCAAAGCAGAGTTTCACTCTGCAACCCAGGTTGGCCTGGAACTCACTAGTTACTAGGTAGACCAGGCTGGCCTTGAACTCATGGTGATCCTCCTGCCTTGGCCTTTGAGTACTGAGATTTCTGAAATGAACCATCAAGCCTGGCTTTCATGTCTTTTTTTTTAAAAAACCTGGATTCTACCTATAAAAACAAAAACATGTGATACTTGTCTTTCTGAGTCTTAACATGATGTCCTTCAGTTCTATACTTTGTTTTAATTTCTTTTTGCAAATAACATGATTTCATTCTTTGTGCTCCATGGTCTATATACATTTTCCTTATCCATTCATCCATTGATGGGCACATAGGCTGAGTCCATACTTGTCTATTGTGAGTAAATAAACACACCCATAGAATCTGAAAAAGAAAGAATTAAGACTAAATTTAGAGAGCCAAAATGTAAAAGAATCAGTATCTGGAAAAATAGGTTAAATTACACTGAAGAGTCAGAATACCTCCCTGAATACACACGTCATTTAAAAGGTTGGATGTGGGGTAACAAACGGGCCAACCAGCCAGAAGATCACTGTAATGACCACCCAGGCATCCAGAGGAAAGGGCAATCAGTATTGAGCCCCTAGATCCTGAGGCACCATGCAGAACCCTGGGGCGGGTGCCTTGGGAGGGAGGTGCTTCTGGCTGGCTATAGTCCAAGTGCATGAATCACAGTTCATTTATGCACCAGCAACCGTAGGCCCTTGGTAGACGTGTGTCCTAGCCTATCCTCCAAGAACATCCGGTTCCCTATGCAGTTCCAGCTCTGGGTTGGCTACCTCATTTACTAACAGGCTTGGCTACTTCTAAGTCTTATCTTTAAAAATATCTTCCTTAAGATGAATTAATTGTGCCTATTAGTGAGATTAAGTATGATATTTCCATATGTGTATATAGTGTTCACTAACCAAATCCACATCAGTGACCCACATACACCCTTCAGCTGAAAAAAAAAAAAAAATCAGCCCCTACCATGGCTACTTGAACAACATTTCCTGAATGGAAAAGGCAAAGAAAAAAAAAAGGAGGCCTCTGAGACTGAGTACTTGGCAGCCAGCCACAGAAAATCCCTTAGGCAAAGCTCCCTGTGAGTAGAGCAGCTTGAGAGAGATTCCGCAGGGCTCTTCTCTGCTCCCAAGGACTCTGCCATAGCTCTTGGTCAAATATGCCCACCTTTCCCAACACTGCCTAGCACAAATGAAACCAACTCTTGGGGCAGGGCCTCCTTCGTGCTTCAGAAAACAATATCAATTAACAAGGAACTGCCAGGTATGGATCCTGGGCAAGAAAGCAGGAATAACAAGAGATGCTGTTAACTTGGTGTGGTGGTTTGATTCAGGTGTCCCCATAAACCTGTGTTCTGAATGCTTGATCCCCAGCTGATGGCAATTTTGGAATTGGAACCTAATGTTGGAGGTGTGTTGTTGGGGGTGGGCTTATGGGGTTTATAGTCACAGCTTCCCCTTGCCAGTGGTTGGCACACTCTCCTGCTGCTGTTATCCATCTGATGTTGGCCAGGAGGTGATGTCCAGCCTCTGCTCATGCCATAGTTTTCCCTGCCATGATAGAGCCTCCCCTTGAGTCTGCAAGCCAAAATAAACCCTTTCCTTCCACAACCTGCTTTTGGTTGGGTTCTTTGTACCAGCAACAGGGAATCTGACTGCAACAATTAAGTTGGTACCAAGGAGTGGTGTTGTTACTGCTATAACCCTGATTCTATGGCTTTTGGCCTTTTGGAACTAATTTACAGGAAGAATGTGCACAGATTTGAAACCTTGGCCTATGAGATGACTTGCAGTGCTGTAAATACAGTTGATGGGTTCTGGTTAGAAAGACCTGAATGCAATAAGAACTATGAACTGTGAGGTTTGGCTTACAAGGGTGAGAAGGAACTTTGTCAGGACTGTGCCAGAAGCAGTTTGAGAGGCTTGCTGCGTTCTGTCTGCCTGTGTCCTGAGAACTTGTGCAGGGTTGCTTTACATAGAAATAGACTGGTGTGAGCAGATGGAGATGACACAGAAAGAAATGAAATCTTTGGGCCAAAATGGCTGCCCTTTCAGCTGCAATTGTTTGAGAGGTTACCACCATTGAGATTGGGCAGTTGAGCTTCATTGGGACAGCAGGAAGAATACGGTCTCTTTTGAAGTAAGGAGCCTGAATGCTGATAGAGGTTTCTTGCTCTTCAAAGTCAACTGTATTCTACCCTGAATTAACAAATTGATAGCCCATCTGGTAATATGGAGTGTAACAAATGCAGGAAAGCAGGTGACTGGATGTGCAACACAGTTTTGGTTTTTGGAAATGTCTATGGGCAGTGTGAAGGAAGCTTGTTGAAGGCCCTGCATGAAAACCCAAAGGAAATATTAGGATGAGCCGTGGGTTGCAGTGGAGACCCAGTGGAGATGCCAGGACTATGGAATGGATTCCAAAAAGAGCTGCTGGCAGAAGATGAAATTCTCAGGGACTGTGAGTAGCTTCGCTGGAAGGGCAGAATTGGAACTCCAGCGTCATCCCTGGTTAGAACTTGGAGACTTGTCACTAGTCAGAGGTGTCAAACTTGGAGTTATATAATTTGATGTTTGCCCTGTTTGTTTAAATCTTGTGTTGGTTCAATCTGTCTTTGTTAGGCCCAATGGCATCTTTTGCAGTGTGAATATTTATTCTGTGCCATTATGGGTTATTTTTTTGAATTTTTGGAATCTAGCAGCTCAGTTAAAATATTTTGAACTATGTGGACATTTGAACAACACTGGAATTGATAAAAACTATAGGGACTTTTAAAGTTGAACTGAATACATTGTATTTTACATCATGTAAATGGGGGCTAGGGGTGGAATATGGTGGTTTGATTCAGGTATTCCCCATAAACTTATGTGTACTGAAGGCTTGATCCCCAGCTGACTGCAATTTTGGAATTGAAACCTGTGGAGGTGTGTAATAGGGGGCAGACTTATGGGTGTTATAGCCAGCTTCTCTTTGGGCACACTCTACTGTTGCTGTTGTCTATCTGATGCTGGCCAAGAGGTAATGCCCAGCCTCGGCTCATATCATCATTTTCCCTGCCATCACAGCATTTCCCCTCGAGTCTGTAAGCCAAAATAAACCCTTTCCTCCCATCAGCTTGCTTTTATTTGGGTTCTAGCTGCCAGCAACAAGAAGGTAACTACAATACTTGGCCTTGAAGTTCTATGAGGATGGAGAATTGGCCAGCATTCCAGATTGGAGTGGACATTATAGGACCCAGAAAGAAGGTGAAAATACTGCGCCAATATATATATATATATATGTAGTTGAGGCATGTGGATAGGATATTGGGATCATTTGTGGCTACATAGTGTGGTCAGGGCCACATGAGATCCTGATTTTAAAAGTAATTGAGAATACTTACAACTGATGGCTCAATCTGTGAAGTACTTAGAACATGATAACAGACACTGAGACTGACCAAATCTTGCACTGTCTTATAGCCAGACCAGCTATTGGCAAGAGCACACAGTGAAAGTGGGCCTATGACCTTGGAATAGTGCAGAGGCAAAGAGACCAGTGAAGAAACCAGAGCAAGAACAGCTAAAAACCAACTGAGGTGGTAATGAAAGGGTACTGAGCTCATATTTAGTATCTTGAGATTTGTTTATGCTTTACATTTCTAACATAAGTCCTTGGAATAATGAGAGCAATACATTAAGTGTAAAAAACTACAGTGATAGGGATTGGGGAAATGAACAGTGAAAAGATGCCTCTGCTATGCAAACATCCTGAGTATGATGCCTCATGTGAACTCAGCTCATCCAGAGAACTTCTTTCTTTATAGAGTAAAAAGTTGAACAATATTTACGGGACTGAAAATCAAACTTAGGGCCTCACTCAGGCTAGACAAATCTTTTAACACTGTTATATCCTCAGCCCTCTTTTTACTTTTACCTCAGCTTCTCAAGTACCTGAGATTATAGTCTGAATCATCAGACTCAGCTATGTGTAATATTTTTAAAGTCAAAAAGAATTCTCATTTTTCCCTAAGACCTAGGCCTTTTGCTGGATAGCAGGGTGGGGGGTCTTTTCTGTACTCCTCAATGATCCTGGATTTGGGACTCTGGCACCTTGGAGAGTTTCCAAGATGCTCAGAGTTCAGATAGCATCCCAGCAATTCTAATTGAGAGAATTCATGACAAAAAGGACTAGCTGTATCATGACTTCCTAGAATTATCCATCTAGAATAAACACACAAAAACAATCTTATAATTGTGATTTCAATTTTTGAAATCACAAAATTTGATTAAGACTATTCCAGATATGAGTCTTTAAAATTTCAAAGACCTAACTTTTTTTTTGAGACTTTCTGAACAATATAAGACCCCTTTTCGGCTTAGACTAACTTGGGAGAACTATTGTCAGACAGTCTGAGCTTAGGTAAACAATTCCAGTTCACCTCTAAGTAAAACAGTGACCTATTTTTAGCGAGGAGGGTTTCAGTGTTTTACCATTCCGGAAATAAACATCATCATCATTCCTTCTATTTCAATGAACGCAGCTGTCTGGGTGGGGATGTAAACATCCCTGGGCCATGTTGTGAATCCAAACACAACATTGTCAGGCTGGTGTGTGAGAACCAGGAAACGAAGCTGGCTACAAATCACACAAGAACCAATCTAGACTGGTTATCTAATCTAAATGAAGCAAGAGTTACAGGACAGATAAGGTGCTTGCATCTCTGAAACTAGCCCTTTTGCTATCAATTCACAATTCTGTTAGAAATACAGAAGTACTGCTTCAATTCTATTCATGCTTTCTAAGTTTCTACTTTAATGGCATTTTTATACCTGAGGGAGCAAGGAAGTCTGTCCTTCCATAGCTGGTTAATTTACAAAACAACAGACTAGCCTTAGATGGGGATTCTACCCTCAACACTTACTAACCTCCCAAAGGCCAAATAACATCACATTGGAAGAATAGGATTTCAGCACACAAACTTGGGAGAAGGATATTCAACCCACAGCACTCAGTGGCCCTGCAGTTTGTGACTTACTCATTCCTTGTTGAGTGTTAAGTACTAAACATCTTCTTTCAGTGGCCTTAGCTTCTGTCATCGTTCAATCACATCAGTTATAAATTGGTATCTGACAGGTACAGGATGGGAGCAGAGCAGTTGCCTAGCATGTACAAGGCTCTGGGTTCAATCACCAGCACAGGAAGAAAAGAAATAAAGGTCACAGTCATTGATACAAGCTCCCATTCCTGAGGGCTTCTGATCATGAGGCTAAATGCACATATGCAAAGTTCTGGCTGTCTCTCTATCTCCCAGTTGGCCTGGCCCAGTCTGTGTGCAGTTAGGTAAATATGACATCTGACAAGGGAAAGGAGTTTCTCCCTGTATGAAGGTGTCAGGACAGACCTCATCTCACAAGGAGCCAGCATCATTGGGTTTCCTCTGTTCACAGCACAGCTATCTGACTTCTCACTGCACCAGCGTCCTGAGCCTGCACTTCAGCCAGTTTTGCCTATCTTACTAATGTCTTCATTAAAGGAAGACGTGGTCATTATGCCCACCTGTGGGGTGGTTGTTTACAGCAAAACCTGTGAAAGCATTTAGGGCTGGGGAAATGGCTCAGTGGTTAAAGGCTGGCATCCAGGGCTGCTATGTCTCCTTTCAACTCCCTGCTTTACTATCAAATGAACTGCCAAACATCTCCCCCAGGAACCACTAAACACCTCTCCAGAGGCACCAACTGACATTTATGCAGAGAAACAACCAGACCCTTTCCCACAGGCACCACCAAACACCTCCTCAGAGGAACCATCAAGAACCTCCCCAGAGCCAGGCCTGGTGGCTCATGCCTTAAATCTCAGCACTCAAGAGGCCAAGGGAAGGGGATCATTGTGAGTTTGCAGACAGCCTGCGTCTACAGAGTGAGTTCCAGGCCAGCCTTGACTACAGTGAGATCTTGCCTCAGAAAAACAAAACTAAAAGAGAACCTCCCCAGAGTGATACGGATTATGATACAGGGAAAATCTTGGCACAGTTATATTTGGTTTTTACCATTGAATCCCCCCCCCCAGTTTGTGTCCTCCAATGCAAAAGAATTATACACAGGGACAGAAATGAGTTTTAATTACATACATTTATTCTAATTTATTAATTTAGGAAAAGGGGAATTGGATGGGGAAGTCTCCCAGTCACCACATGGGAAGTTACCGAGTGTTCCAGTCACAAGTGTGGGGAAAACACATATCGGAGAGTTTAACAGAACTTATGTTGCTCAGCTAAACAAGTAGAAGAAGAAAAGATAACAGAGGGCTCCCATCATGAGAAGGAGAGATTCATGAGAGAAAGTCTGGAGCCTGCCCCCACCCCAGCCATTAGCAGGGGTGGGGGAAGGCCTTACCTTCCTAAGGCCTGGATCACAGGTCCTTCTACTCAGTTGCCATGTGGGGGAAGAGACCTGCTACCTCTAGGTAAGTTAATTTAAGTTCTCCCCAGGTGATTCAGAGAGACAGCTGATTGGTTCACATTTGACCAATCGGCCCCTAGGTTGTAGCTCTAGCTAGATACCTCCCACTCAAGGGGAAGGACGGTCCCTGCAGACGCCTGACATTCACAAGAGGACATATGGAACACTTCTCCAGAGGAGCCACCAAATGTTCCACAGGCTCCTACTGCGCTCACTGGCACCCTGGATCTAGTCTGGGGTTACTCCCCCACCCCTTCCTGTCCCAAGTACACCTGGGTCATACCTAATCCACCTTTCAGAATTATTATAAAGGCTGCCTCCTCATGAAAACTGGTTAGTCTTTCTAGTTCAAACGAAGGCTTCTTAGCTGGGCAGAGTGACTCATGCTTATAATCCCGACCCTCAGGAGTCTGAGGTAGGAGGACCACCATGAGTTCGAGACCAGCCTGGGCTATTGAGTTCCAGGACAGCTGGTCTTGAGTGAGACATTGCCTTAAATAAAAATGGGGAAAAAAAGGGCTCCCTTTTACATTCCCCTAGCATTTATATTCTTCACTTATTTATCGTCATTTGTATATAGCTCTTCTTTTTTGCTAGTAAACTTAAAATAGCTGAGATCATTCATTTTTTGTTTTCCCAATATATCAATTATAATAAAATGCATTTAACCTGGATTACTTAAAAGAAAATAATAAAATATATTTTCCATTTTTTACATGTGTGATATGTGGAGTATGTGGTGTGTGTGTGTGTGTGTGTGTGTGTGTGTTATATCCAAGTGTCAATCCAGATGCATGTGCCCCATGCATATGTATGTGGATGCCCCTCCATCACTCATATGCAAGTTTCCTGATTCCAAAGCTTACTGTTTTCATGAGCCCTGGCAATTTCCCAGTCTCTGTTTCGCACAGGACTCCAGGTATGTGGGTCACACTTGGCTATTAATTAGGATGCTGAGGAACCAAACTCAGGTGGTCTCAAGCTTGCATGGGAAACATCCTTACCTACTACACCATATCTCTAGTAACCAAAAACTATCTTTAGGCAAACACATCAGTCCATAATTAAATTCAACCACCACCAAACTCTCTGGGCAAGGGCAGCAGAATGCAGCCAGCCCTTATTCCAGTAACACAGTTCCAATAAAGTTCTCTGCAGTCTCTCATTCCCCTTTGAAAGTTCAAGCCAAGCCTCCAAATATAATTCTCTCTGCAATTAGCATTTTCAAGTGCTCACCAGAATAGTCCATAAAACTTGGTTTACTGCTCTGGAAGGTGTCTTCAGTTGCAAGTACCAAGTTCTTTCTCATTCTTCCTCTAGCCATAAGTTCCAAAAGACCAAAATCTACATGTTCATATTTATCTCAGCAACTCTACTCCACTCCTTGGTACCAAAACTTTCGTAGTCAGCTCACACTGCTGAGATGAACCTCCAAACCAGGCACAGTTTATGGGAGGAAGAAGGCATGGATTTGTGGCTTACAGATCCATGCAGATAGAGAAAAATAACCACCATCATCTATAAAACCAAGTACACTCAGGAAGTCAAACCACAGGAACCTCAAGCAGAGCTCAGACTGCTATCTGCTGATGTATAGCTGGAATTCCAGATCCACCCCCAGAAACATTTAGGGCTGGGCACTAGGATCTGCCCACAGTGACACCTCTTTCAAGTTATAAGCTTTAACAAAACTCCTGAATCTATTGGGGGACATACATTCAAACTACCACACTCAGCAAAAGTACCTTATTTTAAAAGGGAGTATTTTCAGATGTTTAGTTTAATCCCTAGCATATCTAAGCAAATTTAAAGACATTCCAGATGAATGATATTAATCTTAATAATATAGCATAATAAATTTAACACACATCAAGCCCAAAAGTTAAAATGTGATCATTAGAAACAAAATTATAAATTGTTTTGTTTGCAGCAAATGTTTATTTTGAATCCAACCTACTAGAAGATGAACATAATTACTCCATTGTCCAATTGAGGGGTAATTGCTCTTCATAATGATAGCTCTGAGGCATTGCAAGACTCCAAAATGCCTTCTAAACCACCAAGGAAGGATTGTATTACATTAGAAAAGTTTCCTTGTAAGATTGTTTCATTGTGATGAATTCTCTGGAAATTGGCTAACCTATATTTGGCATGTATAGCTAGCTAGTTTCCATCAGCTAAAATTGTCTGTTAATCAGAATGGCACATCCCCAATGCTTTTGAATAAACAGGAGTGTGCTAATCAGTCATCAGAATTTGTCTAGAGAGTAGGCTGCATGAAATGCCTCTGGACTTCATGACATACCCTTGTGATGTGGGGGCTGGGAGTCCCCAAAACTGAGAATTTACAATGGAAAGAGAAAGGAATTTTGCAGGCAGCTCAAGACTACAGTAGTATTCCCCTCTTCTTATCTACTAGGGTTAGCTAGGCATAACCACCCCCCCCACACACACTCTCTCTCTATCCACAGAGGTTAACTAGGCATAACCCCCCTATACACCCCTTATCCACAAGGGTTAACTAGACTTAATCCTCCCTCCCTTAACCACAGGGGTTAACTAGACATAAGTGAAACCATGAATAGTACTGAACTCTATACATACTGGTTTTTTCTTATGTATACCTATTATACATAGTAAGATATTAACAATAATAACATGATAAAATAGACCCATTATAACAATTTACTGTAATAAAAATTACATGAATATGATCTTAAATATACCTTATTATAATGTCAATCTCAGTGTTATCCCCTTTCTTCTTATTGGGGACTTTCACCTGCCTACCTACAACACTCTACAGCTTCTCTTTGGCATCCTAATTAATGACTGGCATTGTTACTACGGTATTTCTGTGCCATCATCAAGTCACTCAATAGGGACTTGAACACTAGCACTGCAATACCAACACAGTTAATCTGGTCATGGAGTCAGCTTCCAGGTGACCACCGTGGACACACTGCACAAAGGTTATTTCACAACCGTTGTTAGACAGAGTAAATAGTACTAGACTTCATCACATTACTCAGAGCAGCTGCACTCCTTATGAGTTGATTATTTCTAGAAATTTCCATTTAATGTTTTTAGATCTTTGTCAACCATGGGCAACTGAAACTGAACCTGAGATATAAAAACGTGTGATGCTGAGCCTGTCCAGTTCTATTTGTGAAGAGATGTGAAGGCAGACTTCAGCACAACTGCTGAAAAACAATATGGAAGCCAGAAGAAGGTTGACACGTGCTGAGTGCAGAGCAAGTTCTGTGGTGGGACCTGTACTCTGCTCTCCGCAGAGCACTGGTGAATCACTCCTGGTGGAAACACTATATACACTACATATACTTTCATCCCGAGGAACGGAAAATGAGACAAACGAGGCTTTGGATTTGGGACTAGCACCTTGAGCAGGGATCACTTGTGTAATACATCTTACTGCTTGGAAGAGTATGGGGAGGAAATAATTGCACTGACCAACCCACAGGCAGGAAACCATGGGTAGGAAAGTGTGCAACTCTGTCTGGAATTCAAGGGTCCCAAGGTAACTGATCAGCATTGCATCTGCCTGGAAGATGTTTACACCCATCCAAGGACAGACCATGGTCAGACTACTAGGGTTATTCAAACTTAAATTATTAAAAATAAAGATAACTTTATCATTTGATTCCTTAGTCACTCTAGCTGAATGTTAAGTATTCAGTAGTCACATGTAGCTAGTAACTATCATACCAGACAGTGTTCCTCAGTCTAGACCATTTCCATCATAATTGAAACCTACTGATGGGCTGGAGAGATGGCTCAGCAGTAATGGGCTTGCTGGCAAAGCCTAAGGACCTGGGTTCAGTTCCCCAGTACCCACATAAAGCCAGATGCACAAGGTAGTGCAAACATCTGGAGTTTGTTTGCAGTGGCTAGAGGCCCTGATGTGTTCATTCTCTTTCTCTTCCCCTCTTTCTCTCTATCTCTCAGAAAAAATAAAACCTACTGGCACATGTGGGAGCACAATGTCAGAACCTTGAGCATTTTTTTAATTAAAATATTTTATTTATTCATTTTCAAGCAGAGAGAGAGAGAGAGAGAGAGAGAGAGAGAGAGAGAGCGCCAGGTCCACCACCTTGTGGATCTGGCTTATGTGGGACCTGGGGAATTGAACCCAGGGCCTTAGGCACTGGAGACAAGTGCCTTAACCGCTGAGCCATCTCTCCAGCCAACCTTGAGCATTTTTAAGATAAGATATAAGAACTCACAGAACTTTGTGCTCGCTTTGAGCTGCCTGCCCAGGCCTCCAGGTATAGCAATTTATCCTCCTCTTGCTGGGAGCTCCTCAGCAAGGAAGTGTGAGGAGCATGTGCCAATGGGTCAGCACCAAGGGTACCACATTGGGCAGCCCTGTATCCTGTTAATTAACTTCATGGACCAGAGAAGAAATATGACAACTCTCCCGGGCTGCTTCTGCTCCCTGCAGAAGCTCCTGGCTTACAGGTGATAATTAGCTACACTCAGAAGCAGAAGAGTAAGCTTGATACTTTTCCCCACCCTAGGTCTTCATCCCTACCCCTCCTATCTTTAGCTGAGCCAAATCAATGGGGAGAGAACCGCTGGCTGGCTTAGCCAGCATCCCCACCTCGAAGAGAGTCAGCTCTGCCCACAAAGGGGCAAATGTGTGGGACTCTAACGGCCTTTGTTGGTCATTGTGTGCTCTAGAATACACGGGTGTCTCTAAGGACCTCCTGCTTCCTGTGGCCCTTGTTTTAACTTCCACCTCACCTTAGTGAGGTTCACCCAGAGATTCTTGAGAAGAATACTCTCCAGGCCAACAATTGACTGCATCTTAAGCACAATAAGTTGATCTTTTAAAAAAACGGGGCTGAAAGTCAAACCTTGTAAAATAATTCCAACATTTTATAGTGTTGTTCTGATTACATACAATTCCCACAAGAAGGGAAGTACCTTTAAAATAAGGACTATTCAATACTAGTACAGGATTTCCTCTTGTTGTTGATAATTTCCTCCTCACAGAAGACACAACGCAGTGTAAAGCAAAGTCAAAGGGGGTGTCCAGAGACAACGCAGCCTCTACGTTCTGCAGGGAACATTGTTCAGTCTAATTGATGTTTTCCTTGCAAAGCAATAGACGGATTGGAACTATTTTTATCCAGAACGGAATAGGTTCCCCTAAACTGATGATTCCCCACACCCCCCCTACTTTTCTATGTGGTCAGAATCACAGCTTGTACCCTTGCAAAGCCAATGTTTCCATGAACTAAGCTACAAACAATAGGCAAAGTGAAACATGAACCCATGTTCTCAGCAAGCAAACCTTTACCAGTAGGAGTTTTGAATCATTGACATCCTGATTCAAGCATTACGTTTTCCATGGAGTCTATCTTCCCAGCAGACATAATGACTAGAGGGAAGTTGAAGGATTGTCCTCCCTGCTGGAAGGGTGCTTCGTGCATCTTCTCATCATCATCGTGGGTTACCTGTAGACAGGAGCTGATATCTTCTCGCGTGTGTGGTCCAGTTCCCTGTGCACATAATAACCTTGACTCTGTGTACACAATGGCAAGCGCATCAGTAAGCACATTTTGGCAGAACGTTTTCCCAACTTCCTCCCTTCGGCCAGAGAGGCACAATTCAACCTTCACAATTTGGCCTGACTTGCTAGAAATAAACAGAGGTTATCCTCTTGTCCAATTTCTTCAACATACCCAAGGAAGCAGGTAGTTTCTTCTCTAGACTGAAGTAGGCAAAAGCTATGATTATGCAAAGCAAACTGCCTTGGAGGAGGGGGGACAGTGACATTATCATGACAGGAAGCAGCTAACTTCCCATCACATGAACCTTTTAGAGTTTCAATAGAACGTCTTCAAGTGGAAGAACAGGGCTCAGTGATAGTATTCAATTCAATATTTTTGAATGAATAAAGACTACATATGTGATCAAATTAATTTTCATAGTAATAGCATATTATCTCAGATCACTTCAGGAGTCTGGTGGTTAAAACGAATTTGCAATCAGAGCAACACAAACACTATGTCTTGAGCTTCCTTTGTTTTCACTCCTGTGTACATAGACATTAAAGGGGTGGGAGCTCGATTTCAGAAAGATTGAGTAAGAACATGCCTGCTGAGTGTTGCTCCTAGCTAACGACTTCCTTTCTCTGCAGACACGGTTTCCGTATCTGTAGAGCAGCTATAACAACAGAGCCAGCCTTATGTACAATGAAGAGGGTTGTGGGGGGTATTCATGCCATGGCATGCATATGGGGGTCAGAGGACAACATTGAGGTGCCTGTGTCCCATCGTCTTTGAGAAAGGGTCTCTTGCTGCTACAAATGAATGCCAGAGACTTGCACCACTTTCAGTGTCCGGCTCAAGTGGTGGCTTGCCCATTGAACCCAGGGCCAGCAGACAGTGCATGCAAGCACAGGTTTTTAAAGGGACTATCTGGTGATCTAGCCCTGTTGCTGGGCCATGCTATTGTGCCTGGTCACATTATTGCCCATCACCTCAGGAACTAGAGCTGCTGTGTGCTGTGTGTCCAGTTACAGTGGTTAGTGGCTCTCAAGCCCAGTTCCTCCCGAAGAGCCTCTGTGCCTGGGACAGCTCACATGGCCTTCTAGCATTATTTCCCTTCTCCCTTACTTAGCAGGTAGTCCCAGAGAGACCACAAGAGCATTCTGTCCTCTCTGCCTCCTCTCCAGATGAGCTGTTCTTAGAAGACATCCTCTCAGAGACCAGTGGGGAAAATAGCCCTTCATCCCAAACCACACTAGGCTGTGGCGTTCAGCCTAGGGCTCTAGGTAGCACTCAGTGCAGGTGAAAGGCCTTTGAAATGCTCTGCTTCTTTGGTTGTTGATCTGCTATGGCTTCCTGGAGACTGGCCAGAAGAAAATCTAAATGTATTCAGTGCAACCATAGTTTTTGAGGCTGGTTGTCTTTGTTAATATCAGTTTCTGGTCCTTTCTTGAATGTTTTCTAGGAGGTGGCTAACTACTTCTCATAAGTCAGGCAAGACAAGCACAGAACTTCCTGGAGCAGAGCCAGCCTGAGGACTCTCACCAAGACCTGCCTCTCTTATCCTTGCCTGACAGCACATCAGAAATGATGAGCAATTCTTCAAGCTTGGAATTAGTGTGTGTGTGTGTGTGTGTGTGTGTGTGTGTGTGTGTGTGTGTGTGTGCATGCCAGGACTTGCTGCTGCAAACAAATACCAGATGCTGTGCCACGTTGTGCATCTGGCTTACATGAGTGGCTTGGGAACTAAACCCAGGCTGGCAGGCTTTGCAAGCAAGTGCCTCTAACAACTGAACTATCTTCCTAGCCCCAAGGCTGGGGTGATCAAAATATCCCTAAAATGCTATGTGATTAAACACCAAAGAGCCAGGCCAGATCCCTGGGTGGGTTTTGGAGGGTTTCAGAAGATGGAAGAGCTAATCCTCCAACATTACTGTACTTAAGGGACCCCAAGTTCCACCTCCACCTCTCATTACCCAGCTTTTTGGCCCAGAGTGGCTTCCTCACAAGAGACTTGCAGCCTAGGGACACATGCGCAAGTGGTCTCATAACCCTGCACCCAAGACCTGAGGAGCCTAGTGCAGAGTGGGAAAGGACTTTGTGTCCAGACTCCCTCAAGGCCCATTCCGGGTAGATCCAGAGCTATTCTGAACATCATGCGATTTGAGGGGATTAAGTGGGCATAGAAATAATCAGTCTTTACAAATTTTACAAAATATGTGACGAGGAGGACACATTTTTAGGCACCGCACCCCCCAGACTTCAGAAAGCCAGTGCTGGGAGTCCCTGCAGCCCCACAGACCAGCTTCTGGGTTTACCTGTGACCCAAAAGCATCTCATACTTGTTGCAACTAGAGTAGAATCACATGCAGAAAGACCCAGCCTTCGGCTGATTTCTTCAAAGCTGAAATCTCCCTCCAAGCACAGTTTAAGAGTTAACAAAATGAGGGACTGGCCACAAACTCACTCAATGATAAAATTTCGTGGTCTTAAATTTTTTTTTTTTGGCCTAGTGTTCTTCATTGTCTAGCAGTCTGTCGTGTCTGTTTGTTAGTTTTATATTTAGTTTCTTTGCAGTTGCATAGGCTGAGAAACAATCTTTTTTTATCTTGTTGCATTGAGCATCCTTGAAGGTCCCTCCGCCCCAGAGGGGAGGAGCATAGCATTGTTTTGTTTTGTTTTGTTCCTAAACTCCACAAATAATAGAAGAAATGATATTGTTTGGATTGGGTACACCTGCTTCCCTGAGCCAGGGGAGGTGTTTTGTTTTGTTTTTCCCTCTCCACCCCCACTCTCCTTTTATCTTGGCCTTGGTACTTTGTTGTTTGGTGGGAATTTAAGTGGCTCCCGATTTCTTAGGGAACTTCCTATCCCAGGGAACTCGAGATTCTCCCCAGAGGCCCCCAGAGACTATTGTTTTATTGCCCCCACCCTCGGTCCACATACACCATATAAACAAGCACCCAGACACACAAGATGTTCCTAAAGCAGAAGACATGGGATTCTGCAAAGATTTCCTGTGTAAATGTGCGTTTATGAGTGTGTATGAGTGCCTGAGTGTGTTCTCACACCCAGCGCTGCATGTCCCTCAGAGAAAGGGAAGTCTGGAGGTTTGCTATATGCATTCTACTTAGTCTTTCATATAGGGCTTCTTAAACTTTTCCACTCATGACCCTCTTTGCCTGTGAAATCTTTAAGTGGCCAAGTATGTAGGTGTGTAAAATAGGTATTCAAATCAAATATTTATTGGTAACATATCATAAACAAATTTATTTTTGCAATCCTACCTTTGCCTCCTGATTAAAGGCTGTGATTAAAGGCATGCACCACCACAGTCAGCCATATTTATTTTAAAACAATTCTTTGTGGAGTGGGGAGATTGCTCAGTGGTTAAGGTTGATTGCTTGCAAAGCCTGCAGCCTGGGCTCAATTCCCATGTAAACCGGAGGCAAACGGAGGCACAAGCAGTTGGTGATCATTCAAAGGGCAAAGAGGGACTGGTGCACCCACACACACACATGTGTTAATAAGCAAATAATTTTTTCATTTAAAAGTAAGTCCTTGTTTTATATGTATTTTTACCATTTCTTAAGGACAAAGCCAAATTTTCATACTAATGAAAATGAATTTTCATACTCTCTAGATGTGCTTGTTGATTTTGCATAAAGAATTACATCTTGACTGAATATTTCATTCTGCAGGAGACATAAAACAGCTTCAACATTTCTTAGAGTTGATCAATATTTTGATTTTAGCCATCAATGCTACAAATGCAATTTTACATGAATATAACAGTACAAAATGAAAGAAGCATATTTAAAATCATTTTTAAATTATTGGAAATTCTGTCCTTTGTCGTTGTTTCTGACACAGGATCTCATACATCCCATGCTGGCCTCTCATTTGTTCTATAGTTGAACCTGACCTTGAATTGATGATCTTCCTGGCTCTACCTCCCAAGTGTTGAGATTATAGGACTTCATTTATGCTAAGCATTCCAGACCCTCCCTTTTTATTTTGTTTTGTTTTTGAGGCAGGGTCTTACTGTAACCTAGGCTGACCTGGAACTCGTGGTAATACTCCTATCTCAGCCTCCCGAGGCACCACACCAAGCTTACAGGTCCCTTGTAGTCAAGGCAGACCTCCAGCTCTCTACGTAACCCAGACTGGCCTTGAACTCCTGATTCTCCTGCTTCTGCCTCCTAGGGCTGGGATTATAAATGTGTGCTCCAACATGGAAGAAATTCTCTTTTAATCCCAAACCACAATTCATTCCATAATGTTTTATGAAACTCCAGTGTGTGTGGTGTCTGTACATGTATGTGCCCATGCGGTGCACCAAGTGCTCATCTGTGGCAGGGTGTGTTCATCTGCAGTAGCTAGAGAGGAGCATGCAGTGCCTCCTCAGAGCTTACTTTCACTTGAGCCAGGGTCCAGACCCTGGGATTCTCCAGTCTCCACTCCCCACAGAACCTAGGTTTGCAGATGTGTATGGTCACGCTGAGCTGTATATGTGGGACCTTGGGATTGAGCACAAGCCTTCCCACACTATCTCATGATTCCACGGTAAGTGCTTTTAATCACTGAGCTATCCCTCCAGCCCTCAGACAACATTTTTTTTAAAAAAGATTCAATATACATTTTTTTCTTTTTGTACATTATTTTATTTTTTTCTTTTTGGAAACAGGGTCTCCTGTTGTGACAGGTTAGGGCGACTGGGACCCAGAAAAATAAAAGAGCAGGAGTGTCCTTAAATTTATGTTTATTTAAGTCTCCACTCATCTCTTCCTTACATGAGCCCCTCCCTAGAGTGGGAGGTGTGCTTTACTAGAACTCAAATTTATTCCTGGAACTGGGATTGGTCAAAGCCAGACCAGCCACTCTCTCTCTGCCTCATCTGAGGCAAAAAGATATACTCACCAAAAAAGAGAAAATGGTCTCTCTTTTCCTCATGGCTGGCCAGCTGAGAGACATCTAAATCTCCAGGCTTAGGTAGGACCATCACCACAGCCTCCATGGCTACGGTGGGGAGCTGGAGTTTCCTTTCCATGTGGACCTCTTTTTCTCTCCTGGTGGGAACCTCTTATATTTTTCTTTTTAATATTTTCTCTTCTTAATCTAATAAAGCCTCTCTAAGCCTTACCCTCTGGTGGTCTATAATTTTGATTCTTTAAAGTTCTATAAGAGTCAGAGTACTGTAAAATTTAAGATGTGTGGGGACTAGGTAGGAACTGCAAATTCCCCGTTACACTGAGGTGCAGGCTTGCCTCAAATTCACTATGTCATCAAGGACAACTTTATTAATCCTCCTATTCCACTTCCCAAATGCTAGCAATACGGGAAGGCAGCACCATGCTAGATAATCAAACACTCCAGCACAACAGAATCCAAAGATATGCTAACTGGATACTTTGGAGCTAAGTAATGATGGCAGGAAAATAAATACTCAGTCTTAATTGTCCATAATTAAACCATTCCATTTATTTAAAAAATGATTTATTTGCAGAGAGAGAGAGAGAGAGAGAGAGAGAGAGAGAGAGAGAGAGAGAGAGGAAGGGAAAAGGGAGGGCGGTGCTAGGGCCTTCTTGCTATTGCAAACAAACTCTAGGCATATGTACTATTTTGTACATCTGGCTTTACATGAGTACTGGGGAATCAAACTCAGGCTGGCAAGCTTTGCAAGCCACATGGTTGATTTTGAATTAATTTTTGGCTGTTGCACATTCATAAACCTTTTCTTGTTGCCAAATTTTATGTGTCCCCCACACATTCAGTTATATGACCCTTACCTAGGGTCCAGACATACAATTTAAGAAGCTATAGTTTAACACAGCATAGCAAACCCAGTGAGTTCACAGTAAAGGGACTAAATTATCAGCCCTCTAGCTCCAGTTTGTGACTCTCTGGGTCGTCATGCCTTATTTCATCTCTGTCAAAGTTCTCTATGCATGAGACGGAATCAGGAAACCTTTGTAGAAGGAAATTCTTTGAGGTGACTTTGAACAAGCCCTTCCACAGCTTTGACTCTAATTTTGTTCCTGACATGTAGCACAGTTGATGCCCTGAATTCTTCCTATTTCTTCCCTTATTCGCTTTGTCCAAAATGGATGGGGTTTTGCCTATTTACATGAGGATTCAAAGAAAAAAAGTCTCAAGTAAGATGAAGTTCCTCTCTCGTGTAAAACAAGCCCAAAGATTGAGCAAGTAAGGATCCCAGGTGGTAGTCAAGGACTCAGGCTGCATCTTTCTGTACTTTCATTCTTAATCCAAGATCAAGATCACGCTTACAGACTCCTAAGCACAGGAAGGGGTCTGTGGGAATACAAGAGGGCACCTTTTGCAGCCCAGTCCAATTAAATGTTCTCCGAAAAATCCTACCAGGCATGTTAATGTGTCTTTGACCAGAATTCAGACACTTGGCCAAATCTCCTGCAAATAAGAATATTTTTTAAGCAGGATAAGTTATTGCCCCAAACAAAAACCAGAATCCCAGTGCTAAGGTAGGAGGGAGAATGGCTGCTGATGTCCATTGCAGATCTTGCCACACTCAGGGTCCATCACCATTTAGACTGTAACTCAAGGCAATTGTTCCAACACCTTCCCCTCCTTTAAGATCTTAAGTGAAGTTTCTTCAAATCCTGAATTTTTAACTATTTCTCAGAAAAAGGAAAGAGAAAGAGAAATAAAAGAATCCCATAGTGTATTTTTCAAATGCCAACTTTAGAATTAAATGTAGTTAGTGTAAAGAACTTCACTCTAATTCCATCATTTTTGTCTCATTTTCATGTGAAATATGCTTTCATGGGAAGTGAGGTTGATGGAAGGTGACAGTTCATTTGTATGAAAGCCCTGGCTTTGAAAAATAAAATTGTAACTTCTGTTGTGAATTAATTAATGTGTGTGTGTGTGTGTGTGTGTGTGTGTGTGTGTGTGTGTGTGTGTGTCTGGCTCACATGGGTGGCTTGGGAATTGAATCTGGGCCGGCAGACTTTGCAAGCAAGCTCCTTTAACCACTGAGCAATCTTCCCACCTCCACACTTGTAACCTCTACTTCAGTCACTTGGTTTATTTTTTTGCCAATCCTTTAAATACAGAAGTCTGGGCCTATCACCTCAAGTCCTACTTATTTTCTCCCTCATTCCTCTAAGGAAGGAGGATGAGGGGGAGGAAGGCATAGAAAAGACTTTATTAGGCAGCATTGCTTGTCCACTGTTAACAATAGCAACAGAGAAATGAAACAGAAATCTAGTTCATTCAGGAAGGAAACGAACATTCTCATCCACTGATATCAAGGGAACAACTTAAGAGTGACGTTTTCAATATGAGAGAAATGAAGAGTCCAGGCTCAGGCTCAGTGGACAAAGTGTCTATCTGGTACGTGTGCGCGACACACACACACACACACACACACACACACACACACACACACACGCACACACACGAGTGTTGATTAATTATTTTTCAAAGCCAGGGCTTTCATAAACCAAGTGAGTGAACCAGAGGTCGCAAGTACGGAGATGGGAGGATGTCTCAGTGGTTAAAGGAGCTGCTTCCTACCATCTCTGCAGTGAGTGCTCAGCTGCACACAGCAGTCTGCACAGACGTCTCTCTTGCTGTGATGGCTCACCCTCCCCAGGGGGAGTCTAGAGATTCCATGGCCATGGCTAAAGACTAGTAACTCAAGTGGCCATGCCAGTGGCCAGATTTCATAGCCTTTGGAAGAGATAAACTCCAAATTTACAGGCAAGTGAGAATTAGGTCAACATAAGGGGGGTGGTGAGAATGAAGGTCAGAGTTGACCTCCCACCCCACTGTCTTGAATTACTGGACAAAGTCTACTGGCGTTGTTATTAGTTCCCCAGTAAAGGCCAAGGGAGAGATGGATAAAGGTTGTAGTCCCTGGCTGCACTCATGACCACCTTCAGAAGTGACCTCGCTCTCAGCAGCTGGGCTCGCTTTCATTCAGCTAAGGCAGCCATGGTCAGCCTTTGCTGCACATCTTTCTAAAACCTCCTGGGAGATTCTTTCAAAGCACTGGATCTTCTCATCTAGTTGACCCTGAGCGTGAACTCGCCACCAAGGCTGTCTGATTTACCCCCAGGAGACTCTGATACGAAGTTTCAGTAACAGGAAGTTATTATGTTGTTATGCATTCAGATTTTTACTAAAGCTTTGGGAGTATATAAAGGCATACTTCCAGCGAAAGGTAAAAAAAAAAACTTCAAAGTCAATTTGAAATATTTGTATCCTAAAAAATAAAATTCCTGAGTCTGTCCTGTGCATCAGGAAGTTCTTTCTGCCCAGAGAGAAACAAACAGAGACTGCAGTGTCATTTCATCCCACAACTCCCTTGCTCCCCCTCCCAACCTGTTTTTCCTGCTCTTGTACCACGTCTAGTAAATAAAGTTATACCAGAATACCACTAGTGCCCAGAAAACTGTGTGAGCAAGTCATTGTGAGGGTACCAGAATAATGAGATGCCAAAGAAAGGAGACTGGATGCCGAGCTCTGCTCTGAAGAGTTCCTCTAAGCCTCCATCCATCTCTCCTCAGACCCTCACACCTTCCAACCAACACACCCTCTCCCATGTGACTTCGGAGTCCCCTGAGGGCCAAAAGATTGAATTGAAAACAGCTTATTAAATTAATATTTTTATTTTCCTCGCATCCTTGTTGAGGGAATTCGTGAAAGTTCTGTTATAACTGTATTTTTAAAATAAGGATGAAAGCTCAAAAAGTTTAAGTAGCTTGTTAAGTGTTTCAGCTACTAACCTGGAATTGAGCCAAACTCAACTCCAGACACCTCTCTATAATAAAGCAGTTTGTGTTTAATGCCATCTAGAGAATTGTATTAACGAAAAGTCCTCAAGTAACCAAAACAATTGAAAAACCACCTTGACTACATTATAAAGTTGGCTTATACTCAATAGATGCAGAAAAATCCTTTGAAAAGATTCCATGTATATTCATAATAACTTCTAACAATACATACAGATGAAACTTACCTCAACACAATACAGACACATGTGAAAAGCCCACAGCAAACATCATAATCACTAGAGGATGTAGCAAAGCTTTTCCTCCGAGACCAATATATGGAAAGGATAGCCATTCTCACCAGACTGTCCATCATGGTACTGGATCCATAGCCAGAGAAACTAAACAAGAGAAAATAAAAGGTATAAAATTTAGAAGGGAAAAAGTAAAGTTATATCTGTAGATGACATAATTATATTTGTAGAAGGCCCTAAAGACTCAATAAAAATGATGGAACTAAGAAGCAAGTTCAGTGAGGTTGCAGGGTAAAAAATTAGCATAAAAAACAGTAGTATGTCTATACACTAACTACAGTAAACTATGCGACAAGGAAATTAAGACAATTCCATTTATGACAACAAGAAAATGAATAAATACTCAGAAATAAACTTTAAGAAGTGGAAGATTACACACTGAAGTGTAGTACCCTGTTAATGGAAATGAAAAATTACACAGATAAATGTAAAGATATCCTATTCATGGACTGAAATGATTTATAGTAATAAAATATCCATAGCACCCAAAGTGAACTACAGATTCAAAACAATGCTACTAAAATCTCAGTGGTATTCCCTGCAGATATATGAAAACACTTCTAAAAGTCATATGCTAAAAGTTAGATAGGAGGAGTGAGTTGAGAGATCCATTACATACATGGCAAGTGTTGTTTGCTGGACAAACATCCAACCAGAAGCAGCTGATGGGAGGAAAGGGTTTATTTCAGGCTTACAGAATCCAGGGAAAACACCATCACTGGCGGAAAAAGCTGGCTCACTTCCCTAGATCACAGCAGAGAGACATCATCAAAAGCCAGAAAACACAAACAGCCAAAACTCAAACAACTCTGAACTTACCTTAGGGTTAGACTCAAGATCTGCCCCCAGGGACACCTCCTCCAGCAGGCTTAATCAAAAATATCTCAAGCTATGGGGGACATACATTCACATTCAAACTACCACAGCGAGTATACTTAATAATAATGTATAATAGTCTTTAAAATCATGGTAAATGGCTCAGTTATTAAAGGCACTTGCTTGCAAAGCCTACCAGCCTGGATTCAATTTGCCAGCACCCACATAAAGCCAGATGCAAAAAAGTGTCACAAGCATTTGTTCACACCGGCAAGAGACCCTAATACATACATACATACACACACACACACACACACACACTTTAAAAATTGCCAAGACAGTGGACTGTAGAACAATGAGTTCAGAAATCAATCACCACATGAAGAGTCAACTGATCTTTGACAAAGCTGCCCAGAGCAAGCAATGGTGAGGAGAGACCCTTCAATAAATGGCTTTGGTAAACCTGGGGTACACCAAGGAATAATTGGGGAGCCTTATCTCAACCCTATGCAAAACTCAACTCAAATGGGTTAAAGACTTAAATCTAAAGCTTGAAGTCATGAAGCTGACAGAAGGAAGCAAAGGGTTAGACCTCCCTGACACTGGACTGTAGGCGACTTGTTTCTAATCGGACACAAACCACCAGCACCAAGGCGATAGTGGACAAGTGGGACTGCATCAGACAGAACTGCGCCTGCACCAAAAAGGAGATCAGCAGCAGAGGGCAATGCCATACACAATGAAAGAAAACATTTGCAAACTGTACATCTGATAAAGGGTTAATTTTCCAAATTATATAAGAAGCTCAAACCTGAAACTGAAAAACCAAATAACCCAATTTAAAAATGAGCTGAAGGAGCCAGGCGTGGTGGCGCACGCCTTTAATTCCAGCACTCGGGAAGCAGAGGTAGGAGGATCACCATGAGTTCAAGGCCACCCTGAGACTACATAGTGAATTCCAGGTCAGCCTGGAATAGAGCGAGACCCTACCTCAAAAAAACAAAAAAAAAGAGCTGATGGGGGGGGGGGGCTGAAAAGATGGTTCAGTGGTTAAGGCACTTGTCTGCAAAGCTTAATGCCCTGGGTTTGATTATGTAAAGCCAGATGCATGCACAAAGCTATGCATGCATCTGGAGTTTATTTGCAGTGGCTGGAGGCCCTGGGGTGGCTATATTCTCTCCCTATCTATCTATCTATCTATCTATCTATCTATCATCTATCTATTTGCAAATAAGTAAATAAAATATTTACTACATGAGCTAACGGACTGGGGAGATGGTTCAGTGGTTAAAGATACTTGTTTGCAAAGCCTGCTATATTGAATTTGATTCCCCTGAACCCATGTAAAGTCAGACACATAAAGTGGTACATGTTTTTGGAGTTTTCTGCAGTGGCAGGAGTCCCTGGTGTGCCCAGGGACTCTCTCAAATAAATATTGTTTTCAAAAATAATTTAATAGCATTTTTATTTATTTATGAGGAGAGATGGGGGAATGAATGGCTGTGTCAGGGCCTTCAACCACTACAAATGAACTCCAGGTGTGTGTGCCACTTTGTGTATCTGACTTTATGTGGGTAATGGGGAATCGAACCCAGGCCTTGCAGGCATGTGCCTCAATCACTTGGCATGTCTCCAGAGCTCAAAAAAAATTTTTATCGTGGAGGATCTATATGGAACCCCACAGAGAACGATGGGATGAACAAGGGACCCACAGCCACAGCCATTCAATCAACACAGGCTAAGCCAGTGAGACAGAAACCAGTGATTTTTGACACAAAGACCCCTAAGTTCTCAATATTAAAGCAGCCTTAATACTCACCCACCATGACTCAGGGAACTGAGCGGAAGAGGGGGCGGAAAGATTGTGAGAGCCGTGGTGGGGGAGACTATCCAGAGGCATGGCACCCCTCAGTAACAACACATTAGGGCCAGGAGAACCTGGCTGAATACTAGGCTATCCATGGTCCCCTGTCACAAGGACTGATCTAGACCATCCATGGAGGAGGATATCCAGCTGATTGGGGATGGGGGAGGGGGGCACCGGGGAATTGGGGATAACAACTCACTGTTTGCCCACTAAATAATGTAACTCATTATGGACAATTAAAAAAATAGAAAACAGTGCAAAAAAAAAAAAAAAAAGAAGAAGGTGAGGACTAACCCGGAAGCTGTCCTCTGACCTCCACACATGCCCTGTGGCACACATGCCCCACCCCAAAACAAGCAGATGCATAAAGAAAAACTGAAGACAACCAGGGACTTTAATTATGGACAAGTAACCTTATTACCTTCATAGATCTTAAGTGCTTCTTTGTTTATAATGTCTTTAAAAGTTACTCAATAAGGATTAGAGAGATGACTCAGCAGTTAAAGGCCAAGCCTGGTTGACTAGGTTCAATTCCCCAGTATCCATGTAAAGCCAGATGCACAAAGTGACACATGTATCTGGAGTTCCTTTGCAATGGTGGGAGGTCCTGGTGTGCCTGTTCCGTCTCTCTCATTCTCTAATCTTCTTTCTCGCTCTGCTTTCAAATAAATAAATAATGTATTTTTAAAATATTAAAAAAATTTTATTCAATTCTTGTCAAGAAAATGTAAATCAGTATGTTGCAGAAATATCTCCCCTCCCGTGTTCATTGAAGCATTGTTGATATTAGCAAGTTATGACAGCAATCTAAATGTCCCATCAACATATAAATAGCTTTAAGAAAATGTGACATCTATGTCTCTCAGAAGGAGTTGAGGACATATTCAATAGTAGAGAAGTTGATGAGCATGCCCCAGATGCTGGGTCCTACCCTTAGCAACAGAGAGAGACAAACAGTGACCAGGAAATGAGAGACAGAGAAAGAACCACAAGAGATCATATATGCAATTGAAATCAAAAGATTGGTAAAGTTTTAGCATTTCTCCCCCAAAAGCAAAATTCTAGTATTGCCTCTTAACAGCTGCAAGAATTTGAATGAGTCCTTCTAGCAAAATCTGTTTCCTCCGCAGAGACATTTTGAACGGAATGAAGGCCTGAAGATGGCTTATTCTTTGTAGGCTCTTCCCAGCTGCTGGATTTCAGCACTTTTTATAAGTTCTACAGATGATCATGCTAATAACTCATCTTAAAACTTTGCCCCAGGGATGGAAAGAATGCCCAGTGGTTAAAGGTTCCTGTTAGCAAGCCAAGCTCAATCCTCAGTACCCATGTAAACATGACCTATGCAAAGTGATGCATGCACCCGCAATCCCAGCCAGCACACCTCTAGCAATGGGAGGCAGAAGCAAGAGAATCTGGAAGCAGCAATAGAAGAGAGACTATATCAAAAAGAAGGTGGAGAGGGCTGGAGAGAAGGCTCATCAGTTAAAGGAACTTGCTTGCAAAGCCAGAAAACCTGGGTTTCATTCCCCAGTGCCCATGTAAAGTCAGGTGCACAAAGTGGTACATGCATCTGGATTGTTTACAGTGGCAAGAGGCTCTCATATGCCCATTTTCTATCTCTATTTCTCTCTTTTTCTCTTCTTTATTGTTTTTTTTTTCAAAGTTGGGTCTCACTCTAGCCTAGGCAGACCTGGAACTCTGTAGCTCCAGGTTGGCCTCAAACTCACAGTGATCCTCCTACCTCTGCCTTCCAAGTGCTGGAATTAAATGCATGCACCACCATGCCCAACTTCTTCTTGCAAATAATAAATAAATTTTAAAATGTGGGGGGGTGGAGAGATGGCTCAGCTATTAAGGCGCTTGCCTGTGAAACCTAACAACTCAGGTTCAATTCCCCAGTACCCATGCAAAGCCAGATGCACAAAGTGATGCAAGCATCTGGAGTCTGTTTGCAGTAGCTGGAGTCCCTGATATTTATTCCCATTCTCTCTTCTGTCTCTCCTCCCCCCCTCTCTCTTTTCAAATAAATAAATAAATATTTTTTAAAAAGAAAGAAAAAGGAAGTTGGAAGGAGAGAAGTGATATCTGACCTCTACATACACACCATGGCTCATGCATGCATGCCACATGCGCGCGCAGACACACACACACACACACACACACACACACACACACGACAACATAAAGCTTTGCTTAGGCAAGATGTGCTCGCTCACTCCTGCAATCCATGTGATCCCAGTGTTTGAGAGGCTGTGTAGGAGGATTCCCATGAATTTAAGTCTAGTCTGGGCTACAGAGTGAGTTCCAGGTCAGCCTGGGCTACAGTGAGACACTGCCACATTAAAAAAAGAAGAAACAAAAACAAACAAAAAAACCTTTGCTTCACACTCATGCTCATTGATTTATAATGGTATCGAATCCAATAAAGTCATTATACGTTTAAAATAAAGGCAAGAATGCATTGACTATATATCTAGCTATCATAATTTAGCAACACTATGGAGTACTGGTTGCTGACCTTCATGATAGACTAGCTGGCTGGGGGCTGAGGCATCCAGACTGAGTGTGATACCCCAGAGCACTAACCCAGAACAAAGATCCAAATTCAAAATTTCAAGTATGGTTTTTATGAAATGCAGATCATTTTGCATCATCTTAAAAGTCTTCAAATTCAAAGTTTGAACCATTTGCATTAACAATGAACTCTTGCTCATAATATAGGAGACCCATGTTCTCTTTTAGAAGATCTGGTCTTCCAGGAGCTCGTCCCTGCTTCACCAGGCTGGTGGAGCAATTCCATGTACAGGCTCCTTCCACTTACCCTGTTCCCCGCTCCCTTTCCAGCGGCAAGAGAGGTCGGTCACCCTAACTGGAGAGAGGGTGAAGGTAAAGAGAAATCAAGAATCTGATACCTTCGTATGGAGCAGGGCCTTTCATGGTGAATTTAAAAGTGGTGGCCAATGTCCCCACATGCTCCATAGACACGCACCAATAGAAAGCAGAAGAATTTCAAAGTAGAATTATAAAAGAAGACATTTGAGTTATATATTTTTTAAAAATATATTATTTTGGGGAGAATGTGGGTGTGTAACTACTGTTGGGTATGTCTTGGCACTATGGAGAAGAAAGGAGAAAGGAAGAAAGGAGTGAAGGGTTACCAGCAGAATGACTACTTGGTATAGGTCTCAAAAGGGGAACCTCGTGGAAAAGATAAGTTTGGAACACAGCCCCAGTTGAATTATAGGTCACAGGCGTGTCTAAATCTGTTTCCTATCATAACAGAATACCAGCAACTGGAAAATTTTTAAGTAGTAGAAACTTTTTTCTCTTATAACTCTGCAGGCTGAGAAGTTCAAGAGCATGATTCCAGCATCTGGTAAGGGTTTCTAACATAACAGAAGAGCAAGAGAGCACCCCAAAAGAGAAAATGAGGCAAACTTACCATTTGCATCAGGACCCTACTCATGCACCATCTAGTCTCCTCCTCAGTGATGGCATGAATCCATGCCAAAGACAGGGCCCTTAGAGCTAGTCAACTCTTAAAGGTCCCACTTCTTGATACCATCACCATGGTTATTAAATATCAACATGACTTTTGAGAGGGCATCAAAGCCATAGCAAGCTATAGTTGGGGGAAGGGTGTTCTAGTCAGAGAGAGCAGCCAGTGCAAGGACTGGAGGAGAGAACCCAGTGTCCATGTTTCAGTATATATATATATATAATATATATATATATATATATATATAATATATATATATATATATATATTATATATATATATATATATATATTATATATATAATAGCACAGCGCAGCAGTGGAAGGAGCAGTGGTCAAAGAGGTTGAGGTAAAGGCTCAGGTGTGTTATTCTGTGACTCTGGGGTTAACCTCTGCATGTACAGAGCATTTCTATACACCGGAAAAAAAACTATGCTAAGGTGCTTTGAATCAGATGTGCCCCATAAACTCATGTGTTCTGAATGCTTGGTCTCCAGCTGGTGGCAACTTGGGAGGTGGAGCCCTGCTGGAGGAGTTGTGGGTTTGGGGGTAGTGGCCTTTGGGGTGTTACAACCAGTTTCCCCTTAGTAGAGCTGGACTCAATCTCCTGCTGCTGTTTTCCACCTTTGGTGGCAGAGGTGATGTCCAACCTCTGCTCATGCCATGCTTCCTCTGCCATCATGAAGCTTCCCCTCAAGACTGTGAGCCAAAATAAATCCTCCCATCAGCTGCTTTTGGTCGGGTGCTTTGTTCCAAATGAGAAGGTGACTGCAACATGCGCTCAAGGAAGATTAAAAAAAAAAAACAAAACTAAACACTCAAAGTGACTATGGAAATTTTTCCATGGCCAAGAGTTTTCAAATTTAAGCACACACTTTCATTTTTTAAAAAATCTTTTATCTATCTGCAATCAGAAAGAATCGTCAAGCCAGGTGTTCTTGCCATTGCAAACAAATACATGCACCACTTCATCTACTATTTCGTGAGTACTAGGGAATTGAATCCAAGCAATCAGGCTTTGCAAGCAAGTGGCTTTAACTGCTGAGCTATTTTCCTGGCCGTAGGCATGCTCTTTGAACTTGAATATATGTCAAAGTTCAACACAGAGAGCTTACTAAAAAATGCCAATATCAGTAAATGCAGTGGGAAAGTTTTCAAGCAAACTACAAAGCAGCTTGGGGTTATAGTTCATTAACACAGAATCCTGAAAGCTGCCTGAGCTCCCCAGACCCATCTCTCAGGGATACCTGTTTACCTTGGGCTCTGCTGGTACTTACAGGCTGGGGGCAGGGGATGTTCATGTTAACACCAATAGACTGCTCCTTGGCCTTTCTGCCCACTCTCGCCACCCCCACCCCAAGCAGAACACTGGAGCATGGGTGAAGAAAGCCCTGCAGCTCATCTAGATCAAGGCGGTATTATATTTCACACTGAAGTTCAAAACAGCTCGCTTTCTGCTGAGACTTCTTGCGTCCTAAAATCAGATGGTGCCTTTTAATACTTGAGTCAGCTATATTCTTTCATGTGAGGCCACCCGGATGACGATCTGTCATTCTCTGTGGCAAAGTGAACACAGGGCCAGTGGAGAGCACCTTCACGAGAGAGTCCTGTGAAGTGAGAAGACAGAGAACAAAAGGGATAGCTTTGCTTTTTGTTCTGATTTTACATTGTGTCACCTGCAGCTGCTTAATTCTTGCAATATTTACTTGAGGCCTGTGTTAACCCGTTCAACACTTTCCAAAAGCTTGTCTGACAAACATATCGGAAAATGCTAGCCAGCCAGAGAGCCATTCAGGTTATAAGCTAAGACACAGCTAATTGCCCACTGGCCCAATCTTGCCAGCTGATAGACTTTGGTTATCAGTAGGTTGCCAACTGGTAAAAATTACATAATTCCATATAAAAATCCAAGACCTGAAATATTTGGCAACACTGGGCCAAAATTCCCGTGTATGAACCAGACCTTCCCACACAACACATCCTTCCCCCATCATCAGTCACCTGCCCTGACAGCTGGTGCCTGTTCTAGTGACCTCTCTCTCACCTAGCAGATCCTCAACCCCCCCCCCAACCATATAGTCTAATCATTTCATCTGGGAGATGACCAAAGGGACCTCTTGAATTCAAATGACCTCACCAAGGTCACCCAATTAGAGTAAAAAAAAAAAAAAATTCTGGTCCCCTTCCCAAGATGGCCCCATTCCCTGGAGCTCTGGTTGTGAAAGAAACTGGGCCACATTTGAAGCAATGTTTCAGAGCAAGTTGGCTCTGAAGTACTTTAATTATAAATCATCACTGGAAACTAATGAAGGCATCAAAGTGGTGATACTGGTATAGACCAGAAGGCTAGAGGAAAGTGTAACCGAGAGAACATTTCCTGGGGGATTGTAAATTTAAGTAATCTATATTTAAAATACCATGGTTTTAGTGAATAGCAGAATGGAGCAAGAAAGCTGAATAAAAAAAATCACACTCTAATGGAATATGGAATAAATTAGAGATGGTATTTGTTGGGTTTTTCTATTAGAGACTTGTTTAATGCAATAATTCTCCTTTATATCCTTCATTAATCCACAATAATGCATTGAATAAAATAAGTGGATCTCAAAGAAAAAAAAGAACTCTTTACCCTCCACAAAAGCACTACCTACCCAGACCCTGATGCAACCATCATCCACACGACAGGTGTGACAGACATGCTATGTATTTCCTGCACACCACAGTAGCACCCATCAAACCCAGGTAACAATAAATTGGGATAATGAAAGCGCAATGCTGTTCAGTGATGCTATAGCACCATACCAAACTGCAGTTGCTAAAATTAAACTGACGCTTGGCAGAATTATCACAACACTTTCCATCACAGCCTGTGACAGACAGAAAAGTGTGTCTACACGGCACAGACAATGCCAAGAGCAAAGCTGTGCATCTCAAGGGACTGATGGCTGAGGCCACCCAGCAAAAGCTTGAATGATTTCACATTTGAAACCCAAAAGCTAGCCTCTCATCCCTTCCCAGAAACCCAGCAGTCATTGCTCAAGTTCAAAGTCTAAACTTTTCTTTGTTCTCAGTCAGAGAGAGAGGGAGGGAGGGGGAGGGAGGGAGGGAGAGAGAGAGAGAGAGAGGAGGAGGAGGAGTTCAGTGGTTGGGCAAAGGAAGGTCTGTCAGCTGCCACAGTGGGTTTTGCCTTCCTCTCCTCGCCACCACCCTTGGGATCGATGTGAACTCCTGAGCAAAGAGGCAGCACTTGCCTCTTCATTGGTAGGACTACTTTTAAGGTAATGGGAATGCTCTTTTTCTCCCTGGAGCCCAGTATCTGTCTGTTATGCCAGCGTTTTGTTCTAACTTAAAGCATATGTCTGCTTCCTCAGACAGCTCAGGAGAGCAATCCAACTCAAGGGTTAAATTCCTTGGAAACAGGATGAGGGAAGACTCCCTGAGCTGTGCAGGTGCAGAATTACAACCTGCCACAGCTCATCACATGCCACTCCAAGCCTCTTGGAGTGAAGGGGGAACAACTCAGATACAGGAGTGTTGGAGTTCTCCTGTTGTCCTATGAAAATAAACATAAATGAAATTTCCTATTTTATCAACATACAGCCAAGAGCACCAGTACGCTTGTATTAGTATTAGTCAAATGGTCGGTATGTTTTAGATTCTATTAGAGATCCTTCCCACTTCTGCAAGTTCTAGTCTGAATTGAGACTTCCTAGCCCACAGACAGAAGGTGTATGACCATCTGACAGACCGCCATCAGGCTATATGTTCCCTTGTGGGAGGCCAAGCAAAGCCCTTACTCAGTACTTACACTCACCTTACTCAGTAGCGAACATCCACAGTTTAGAATTCCAATAACGAGGCTGGTAAATAGAAGATAACCAATCATCAGGCAAAATAAAAACCAAAACAACTTTCTCTTAGCCACTAGCAGTAGGCAGAGAAGGCATGCAAGAAAGACACAGATGCTTTGTTTACTTTGTTCTTCCTTTTTTATTTAGTCACAACACATGAGTACAACAGAGGTCAGCCCAGGTCAGTGGAAGTTGTTCAAACTATACCTGCTTAAGGAATCAATCTGTAAAATGACACTTTAAAAGCCCAAATCAAATTAAATAAATCAAAGGGATGGCAGAAAAGCCCTTTTGAATATTTCAACAACCACATGGTCATGCACCAAAAGGAAAACAAACATGAAAATTTCCAGTTAAAAGAAAAAATGGCAGTTCCAGAAAAATTAGCTTATGCATTTGAACAGGCTGCACTGCACTACTGGATTGACGGCTGCATACCATGACTCTGGTGCAGGTTAACACTTGGGAGCTTGAATCCATGAGATTAACAATTCAGTGCATTGCTTGGGGCTAGGAAATGCAGACATTCTATGCAATTGTCTTCAGTCTCTTTGCTGCCAACACTCCAAATAGGGACCTGCAAGGCCAGGCAGACAACAGCAGTTGATGGTCTTGACTGGGGACACTGACGCCTTGTGCATTCGCCTTACTGCTGGAGGACGCGGTGAATTAACTAGTCCTTCTTGGATAAAGCTGATCATCTGATTTGTCAACGCTTTGGAAATATAACGCTTTGTTCCCTCCCCCACCCACCCCAAAGTATATCATTTATACAACACCTTAATCTGTCAAAATATTAAAAAAACAAAATCATGTTAACATTGAGCATAGTTGGTTTGGGAAAATGAATCCTAAAAATGAACTCTGCAGCTATAACAACAGAAAGAAAAAGAAGGACCCCAAACATTAAAGGTTAAGATTCCCAAAACGGTGAGGCAAATGAAGTCATTCTTGGACAGGTTTACAAAGTCAATTAGGCATGATTCAAACGGATCACACACTATTTGGGTAGAATGTTTAAAGAAAAATCAACGACTAGGTTTTCTTTAAACTGCTAATACGAGGCATGATAAAAAAATTTCAAAAACAAAAAGTAAACCAACAAACCTTTAGTCTTTAGAAAAAAATTTTCTGAAAGTGTACCTTTTTTCCTTTTTACTTTAGGCGACGACTTTAAGGTGATGTTGGCCACCGTTCCGGCTCGGCGAGAGTTCCTTAGAAAGCCCCGATCTCCGTCCCCCAAGGTCTGTAGGGCTTGCCGAGGCTGGCGGCCTGCGTGGGGGCCGAGGGCCCGAGCAGGTGGAAGGAGCCCAAGGAGAAGGGGAAGGTGGACAGCAGGGGCGGCGACAGTTTGGAGGCCGAGGTCACCACGGGCAGCAGCGGTCCCAGGCCGCCCGGGGGCGCTCGCAGGGCGGGCACGTCGGGGTGCGCGGAGGCCAGCCGGGCCTGCGGGAGCGGCTCCGCGGCGGGCGCGGTGCCCGCGCTCCCGGGGCCGCTGTGCGGAGGCGGCAGCAGCGCGTGCGCGTGCGCGTGCGCTCCGAAGGCGCCGGCCCAGGGCAGCGCCCCCAGGCCCGCGTGCGCGCCCGCCGCTTCCCGCTGGGACGCGTAGTGGTTGAGGTGCGACACGAGGCGCACGCGGAGCGGGTCCGCGGCATCGAGTCCTTCGATGATGCTCAGGTACCGGGCCACCTCGGCCAGGCACTCCCGGAAGCCCAGGCTCCGGTAGTCCATCGCCAGCGCGTGCGCGTCGAAGTAACCTGGGGACCAGAACAAAGACAGCCGTCACTCGGGCCGGGATCCCGGCCGTCCGCGCATCCCTGCGGCGCGGCGCGGGGCTTCTTCGCAGTCAGCGACATGATGGCGCATCAAAGTTCAAAGCCCAGCTGGAAGCTGCTGAGCAGAAATCTGAATTATGCCCTGCCAGCAGATGAAACTATGTTCTTGCCTTTTATGTTTTCCCTCAACAACAACAACAGAAACACATCAAGGACAGAGAAACCACAGAGCAGTGAAATTCATTAGACACACAGATGTAAGTGATCACGGGGCGCTCTCAGGCACTGGGTCCCCTGGCTGGAGACAGGCACGCAGACCTCCGTCTCCTCCTCGACTTCGAAAACACAACAGGTTTCTTACTTTAACAATCATATGTGTATGAAATTCGGACTGTTTGCTGTTGTTAAGAGCCCTTCTTAAGCTGTTTGTCAAAGTGACAATGGACGGATGCGAGAGCGACCCGAGGGGAATCAGGGCGGTCACGACTTTGGAGATGTTCAGATGACAGATGCTTCACTGGGCTCGGCCCCAGGAGGCTGCGGCGGCGAGCTCCCGGCCGTAGCCCACCCGTCCCCTCCCCAGCCAGAGGGCCTGCACCGACCCCAGCCCGGCCCGCCGCTCCCCTGCCGACCCGCCCGCCGGGGCCGCTCGGACGTACCTTTCCCTCCCGCAGTGTGCAACATTTTCAGGTGATCCACAGTCATCTGCAAGATCTCCGCCTTCTCTAGCTTGGCAGATCCCTGAAGAAGAGCATGCCGAGAGACATATTCGGCTTATATATCTGCCTACATGTGTACAACGTGACCCGCGGGGATCTGTGCGCGAAGGCATGCAAGCAGACAGCTGTTTTGCAAGACACGCAGAAGGTGGGCGCACTGGGGGAGGGTGGAGCCGGGGGTGCAGAGAGCTCTACCTACTTTCTCCATTACCTGCTTCTCAAAGGCACTGGGTACCAGCCTCCGCAGCTCAGACAAACTGTTATTGATCCGGTCTCGTCGGCGCTTCTCAATGATCTGTGTGGGAAGCAGGCAAAACAAAGGAGGACGTTTCCATTACGACTGTAAATTCCAAAGGGAAGAAATGTGGTTCTTTCTGGTAATTAATAACAATAACAAAAAAGAGGAGCATATACAAGAAAAAAAAAAGACTCACGCCTCTCCTCCTTTTTCTGGCCAAGATCTGGGAAGATGTCGCTGGGGACATGGAACCTAGCGCCGAGCTCAAGTTTCTGCAAGGAGGGAGAGCAATGGAGGTTGAGGGAGGGGAGGGGAGCCGCGACCCCCTCCTGCACGCGGGGTGTTTGGGCAACTTGGGCAGGAGCGTCCCGGGGCAGGAGCGTGCCGGTGCAGGAGCGTCGCCGGCCGCCGCCGCGCACTCACCCATTCTCGTCGGCGCTCTCCTTTTCCACCTCCACGGTCTCGTCCAGCTCGCTGTCGGAGGAGCTGGAGTCGGGGTGAGCTCGCTTCATGCCGGCGGCCGCGGCGCGGGCTCCGGGATGGGCGGAGGGAGGAGGGTCGCGGCGGGCGGGCGGGCGGCGGGCGGGCGGGGAGGGGTTAAGAGCGGCGGCCGCCGGGCGCTCGGCAGCTCGCGGGGCGCGCACACTGATCCCGCTCACGCTCCGTCTCCGGTTAAAACTCAACCATCCCTTTCCCACGCTGCGCCCCTTCCCAGGGCCCGAGGGAGGGAGGGAGGGAGGGGGCGGGGCCGCGGCTCCCCGGCAACGGCCCCGCTCCTGCCAATCGGCCGTCTCGCTCCGCTGATTGGCAGCCGCCCGGGGGCGGGGCGTCGGGGGAGGGCGGGGCGCGCCGCTCCCCGAGTTCCCCCCCCCCATCCCCGCGCCCGCCCCTGCCCGGCGGCGGTGCGTCGGCTCCGCGGGAACTCCACTGGGGGCCGGGGGTGGCGCGGGCGTCGGTGGGCCGGCGGCGGGCAGGCGCGGGGGGCCGGGCCGGGACACCAGCCCGCCGGCGACCGCGGCCCCGCCCCGCCCCGCCCCGCGCGCCCCAAGGGCCTGGCCGCGCGCCAGGGCCGCGCCTGCAGCGCCGCCGGTGAGCCGCACGCGCCGCGGGCCGTGGGAAAGTGCCGGCGCCCCGGCCGCCAGCCAATCCGGGAGGCCGGCGACGGCGGCGGCGGCCGCGCTGGCGGCGGTGGCGGCGGCGGCCCGGGGCGTCCGCATGAATGGAGAAGAATGGCCGGGCCGGGAGCGGGGCCGCGCGAGGGCGCGCCGGCCGGGCTCCCCCGTGTGAACCTGTAATCGGAGCCCGGGCGCCGGCCGGCCCCGGAAACCATCCACCGCGGCGGCACGACCCGACCGCCGGGGCGGCCGCTCCGCAGGGCCTGCGGGGAGCCGGCTCGGGGCGCCCCGGGGAAGGACGCGTGGGGGGGGTCTAGCCTGGAAGCCGGGGTCCGGGGCAGGGGCTTGCCTCCCAGTCCCCCACCCCCGCATTGTAATGAATTCCCCTGTGCATCTAATTTCCGGGGAAGTGTTTTCTCTGCTAACTTGGAGGGGGGAGGCCCCTGGGGATATTCATTATGTTGGGTTTTTTGTTGTTATTTTTTTTCCATGAGTTGGCGGCCAGTTCCTCTCAGTGGGCGACACGGTGGCGGCCTGGGCGTTTGCTTCTGAGGCTGACCTCACTGCGAGAAAGCACGTTTCTGACCAACACACACACACTCACCCTCCCTCCCTCTGGTCTCCCTTGTAGCTGAGCGTACACAGGATGCTACCTAAAGTTCTACAAACACCCCCCCCCAGACAGACTTGAAAATAATTTTAAATCTCAGGAGGGTTCCCACCTCCATGGAAGCTGACGTTAATGGAGAAAAGCCAGCCTTCTTTATCTCTTGCAAATGTACAGAGCACTTTGTCTTGGAACTCTTTAGAGTTTGCAGTTGTGTCTGTGGAGCTTAATAAACCCTGGCTCTAGCGTCTGGGAAGGGTAGAGTGCTTATCTATCCTGAATGAGGAGGCCCTGGGTTCCATCTCCGGCACTGCAAAAGCCAGGCATGGTGATGTAGACCTGTCGTTGCAGCTTTTTGGAGGTGGAAGCAGAATTCAGAGTTCAAGATCATCCTGTCTACATAGCAAGTTCAAGGCCAGCATAGGATAGGCTAACAAAAGTTGTGTCACCTTTCCAAATAGCTTTATTTTTAGACCTCATTAGTCACTGATCTGAATGCCATCTGAAGCCACGTACTGAGTGGCCTGAGTCCAACTCAGAGTCTCCAAGTCCTTGTTCCCACGGAGTTCCTACTGCCCTTCACCTTACTGGCCAGCCCTCTGCCCTCCTGGGCTCCTCTGTTTGCTCTATCTGGGATTTGTTCTTGCTGGCGCCCAGCTCTGAACCACAGGCTGCGGGTGGGTTGTCAATGCAAGGTCAGTCTCCTGCTGGCTTTCTCTGCTGCTCTCAGGGAACTGCCTGGGGATTGCTGCTGTCACAAAACAGGAGTTTACTTCCAAAGTGAGTACCACAGGCCACCTGCTCTCTCCTTCCCAGAGTCTGTGAGAGGACTGCAGCCTACTCCTGTGCTTCCCACCAACCCTCTCCCATTCCATGTCTCCCTCTAAAGTGACAAACTGTCTAACTTCCCAGCCAACGGCTTCTACAGTGAATCAGCCAATTCTTGTGCTCTGTGGAGGAAAAGAAGAGCTGCAGTCTGGCAGGAGACAGGAAAAATGGGGTGAGGTGAGGGTGCTTGACTCCACACTGGTTTAGGAACCAATATTTCTCACATGTTTGCTCTCCAAAATGATATAAGGAAGGTGGTTCAGTGGTTAAATGTGCTTGCATGCAAAGCCTGCCAGCCTTCAACTCCCATGACACCAATGTAGGCTGGATGCTAAAGTGGTGCAAGTGTCTAATGTTGGTTTGCAGTGGCCAAGCATGCCCATATACACACTTGTGCAAATGATTAAAATTCTAGAAAAGCTACTTTTGAATGAGGTTACTCTGGCTGGTGCACGTGTCTGCAATCTGAGAATTTGGGAAGTAGAAGCAGGAGGATTCTGAATTTGAGTCCAAGGTTAGACTAAGCTATATAGGAAGATTTTGTATAAAAAAAAACCCCACAGGCTGGGATTGTAACTCAGTGGTTTAGGATGTCCCTAGTATGTATAAGGCCTTGGGTTCAATCCTTAGCACTGCAAAATAAACAAAAAAGGTTATCCTGGTTTTTAACATTGACTGATTCTTTTCATCTAACATGTTTGGTGCCTTGTGCATGTCTGACCTTTCACTACTTTTGTATTCTTAACTGTTAGCATAGTGCCATAGGCCTCTCTCTTAAACCTCCTCTCCTAGGGACAAAGTCAGACAATCCACAAGTAAAATACTTACAGGTGTCCCCAAGTTCAGTGACATCTTCAGATAAGGAAACTTGAAGAAGTGGAGTCTAGAAGGCCTTTTCCGAGTTTGGCAGGGACATAAGATCAAAATGAAATGGAGAAGGTCTTTCAGTTGTCACCAGGAAGGAAGAGGTGGTGGCTCTTCCCTTGGGTGGTGGGGTCAGAAGAGGGAGACTGAGGACACCAAGCCCAGTACCCATCAGCTGCTAGCTGGAACAAATTTCCCAAGAGGCTTGGGCATCCTGAAAACTGAGTGGGGCTGCCCTGGCCTGACCTATGAGGAGTCATTTTCCCAAGTGGGGAAGGAGAAGGTGTTGCCTTTTCTAATTCACAGGCGCTTGCCTGGTCTGTTCTGTGGCAAGGTAGTTACTTATGTCAGCATAGCGGCCTTTCACTGTGGTGTCTGGCACAAGGGATCTCCCAGATGTCATGGAAACGATGGATTCTCTAGATTTAGGAAGTCATTTCATGTGCCAAGCCCACAAGGGTACCAGGGAGGTAAACTGCTGAGATAGCAAAAAGGGAAGCACCAGCCTTTTTATACTCAAGAGGCCCTAGTGTGGCCAACTTGTTAGAAGGCTGTGCAGGAGGAAGGCCTGAATCTGCTGTTATCCATTCAGCAGGGCTGGGGCTGCAGTGGAAGTCCCTACTTTGGGACCCGACAGAGGCCCTGGCTCTATCCTTCACTGTGCTTTGAGCACAGGTGATCATGACTGAATGGGCACTAGAAATGGTGGTCAGTGGGACAGAAGCTTTCACAGATACTTCCAGCTCAGAAAAGAGAGAAGGGCTGCATCACTCAGAGCTATAAGTCACACTTTGGTATCCAGGTCTGCAGAGAAGCTGTCAGTAAAGTTCTTGTAGTGCAAACATATGGAC
This sequence comes from Zapus hudsonius, assembly GCA_004024765.1. Taxonomy (NCBI): domain Eukaryota; kingdom Metazoa; phylum Chordata; class Mammalia; order Rodentia; family Dipodidae; genus Zapus; species Zapus hudsonius. Next base: position 73,988 of record PVHP010003220.1, read on the forward strand.
CTGAGTTTGATCCCAAGAACAAGTTGGACGTGGTAGCACATGTCTGTAAGCCCAGTGCTAAAGAGGCAGAGACAGGAAGATCCTGGAGGCTTCTGGCCAGCCAGCTAGTCTAGTTGTTTGGTGAACTCCAGGACAGTGAGAGACCCTAACTCAAAAATGGTGGCCAGCTGCTGAGGATTGACCGCAGACACTCTGTGTTGGCCTCTGGCCAATACACACACATACACACAAATAGCTGTGCCTACTTTGAAGCAAAAAGTGTTCGTCAAATCAACCATGAGGAAACAGCATCAGGGAGAGGCTACGATGAAGCCAGCCAAGGTTGGAAACCTTTGGGGTTCGATTGTAGACTTGCAGCAAGCCTCTACTTTGTGCCAGGCCCTGAGCCAGTCCTGGAATGATGAGACTGAGAAGCCGCAGTCTAGAAAACTCGCACAAAAGCTTCTCTGCTTTACCTCTTTAAACCTCAGTTATCTGTAAAATGGAGATATTAATATTTATCTTCTCATGCTACCAATTAAACAGCTCAGTTATATAAAGTATATGGTGCGTGCCCATTAGTAGGCACCCAATAAATGGCATCTGTTGTTATTGGGTGTTAATGTGCTTGTTCTGTTGATGAACTGTGAGCACCAGGTGGCCTCAACGTTTTCTTCTTTTCTGTTACACATCTTAATGAAGCTGAGAGGTGGGACAGTGATCGAGCATCTCTAGAAAGCAGCTGTCTTCTCATGATAGAAGGAATCAGTGCTGCTTATTTGAGCATGTGGCAGTCAGTTTCTTGTTGCAACAAACATCCAACCAAAAGCAGCCTATAGGAGCAAAGGGTTTGTTTTGGATTACAGACTCAAGGGTAAGCTCCATGATGGCATGGAAAATAATGGCATGAGCAGAGGCTGGACATCACCTCCTGGCCAACATCAGATGGACAACAGCAGCAGGAGAGTGCGCCAATCACTGGCAAGGGGAAGCTGGCTATAACACCCATAAGCCCACCCCCCCCCAACAATACACTGCCTCCAGAAGGCTCCAATTCCCAAATTGTGACCAACTAGGGACCTAGCATTCAGAACACATAAGTTTATGGGGGACACCTGAATCAAACCACCACAGAGATAATTGTGAATAAAAAGTCCATCTGCTTTTTATTATTAGTGAAAGTTCTTCCCCTGAGTCCCTTATTAAGAACCATCTCCTGAGCTGAGCATGCAGTGCTATAAATAGGTATATAAATAAGTGTTCTGAGCCAGCTCCTTTAGAAGCACTCACCAATTCCGAACCCACAAGGCAGAATGGCACAAAACTGTCATTCCAGAACCTTGACTCCGCACCCATTTCCTTCTGTCCTGCAGCTGCTTTCTGGAGAAATCCTGTCTTGAATACCAGATAGCCTGTGGCACGCCATACCATGGGAAAAATGCACTTCTCCTGTCAGCTCTCCTGATTGAGGGGAGATGGGAGGCGCCCTGGAGGCTGCTGGGAAGAGTTGTTTCATTGGAACCCAACGCACCCCAGAGACACGTGGAAAGGAGAGACTGCCTGGGTTTGAATCACTTCACAAACTGGGAGGCTGACTCATCACCGCACACCTCAGTCCTCTTCGTCTCAATTTCCTCATCTGGAAATGCTAATAATGTCTCACCGTGGAAAGCAGGCAAGGCAATGCAGTCTGTAATCCCAGCACGTGGGAGGAGGAAGCAGGAGGATCAGGAGTTCAAGGTTATCTTCAACTCTAAAGTGAGTTGTAGGCTAGCCTGGGCTATGTGAGACCCTCTAGGGAAGGATTTGCAAAGTAATATCCACATGTATGCTTTGTGCTTTTAGGTGGTGGTGATGGCATCTTGAGTTTTGCTAGACCACTTAGGAGAAAAACAAATTTTCTTGTTCCTGCCAGTGAATTCCTTCATGTTTCTTCACAAAGGGAGCCGGACAAGGAAAAGTGAGAGGAGGCTGGGGAGAGAAAAATATTTTAAATACCAAACTGCATTCACAGAACATTAACCTCTCAGGAGGCTCTGTAAATAAAAGAATCTGTTCTAATAACACTTGGTAAACTACCCATCCCTCCATCCCTCAGAGGCCACATAAGAGGGTGAAAGACAGAAAGGTCCTGAGGAAAGAAGCTCTGTTTACTATTAGGTGTGGTGGCACTCCCCTACAAGCCCACCGGACTGAGGCCGGTCAGCCTAGGCTGCTAAATAATTCTCCTACTTTTGAGGCAGGGTCTCATGTAGCCCAGGCTGGCCTTTAATATACAGCTGAAGCTGGCCTTGCACTGTTGATCCTCTTGCCTCCACCTCTAGGATTACAGGCATGGGCCAACACTCCTGGCAAACAAGTAAAAGTTTAAAAAACCTGATTAACAATGCTTCCTAAAGTCAGCAACTGTGACACACTTACTCATATAACATCTGATAGTATTCCATTGAAAGAGGATTCCAAAGAAGTCTGGGAGATGTTATCCTACCGCGAAGGTGTGTGGATTTTGCCTATGATTAAAGACCACTGACCCATGAACAACTAAGCAACCACAAGTGAAAAAGCTACCTAAAAATTGTAGTCACTAAGTGCTGAAATATAACCTTTGCTTTTTAAGTTGATAGTGAATCAGAAAAAGCAATTCCTTCAAAAATAATTCTAATAATTTTTTAGCAATCATTTTTATAGTACTTAACACATGACAGATGTTCTTTTGCAGACTTTAATAAATCCTTGAATCCATACTATAAGCCAGGAAACAGAAGCTAATTCTTTGTTTTCTCTCTCTCTCTCTCTCTCTCTCTCTCTCTCTCTCTCTCTCTCTCTCTCTCTCTGAATGTGTGTGTATATGTGTGTGTGGTAGGGGGTACATGTGTGTGGGGGGAGTAAGAGGATTACTTTGGTGTCATTCCTCATCAGATTCTCTCTCTCTCTCTTTCTCTCTGATACAGTGTTGTTCCTGGCCTAGAACTCACCTAGTTAGATTAGACTGGCTGGCCAGAGAGCCCCAGGGACGAGGTTGTCTCTACCTCCCCAACACTGAGATTACCAGGACCTGCCACTTTTACATGGCTTCTGGGAATGGAACTCAGGATCTCATGCTGGGGAGGCAAGCTATCTTACAAACTGAGCTATCTCCCAGTCTTTTCTGTTTCTCTGTTTCTTTATTTACACATTTGTTTATTTTGTGACTACTCATGTAGCTCCAGGTGACCTCCAACTGTTGTGTAGCCAAGAAATGACCTGGACTTCTGATGCTCTTGTCTCCTCCTCCCAAGTGCTTGGATTATAGATAAGCACTATATCTGATGTTATATGGTCCGAGGGTCATGCATGTTGGTAAACTCTCTGCCAACTGAGCTACATGCCCAGCCCTAAGAAATTATTCTTTTCCCCAGTTTTAGGCGAAGAAGCATCAAGAGGTAAACCCGAGATCCTATCTGAATCATTGGTTTAGTTCCGTAACATATTTTTTTCCATGAAGAGTAATTCATAGCATGTTCATCTCTCAGTTAAAATGATGGAAGACGAATGTACAGCATGTTCTTTTCTCAATTAATATAGTCATTTTCAGCATATTTTTGTAATTTAACTACTTTTCAGGTTTACAATTTGAAGATAGCTCAAGACATAAATGAGGTCAATCTTAGGGTATCACACATGCAGGTGGGGTCATTTGTTCTTGATCTGGTAGCAGTCAGTAACATAAAGGCCAATTTTCCCAGACATCCAGGATGCTGACTGACAATACATATCCATCAGTTCCAGATTCTACACAGTTCACATTTAGTACCTTTGTGTTCATAGATATATATTATAAAGAAATCTAAGATTATGTTAAATTATTAAAGTTCAAAATTTCCAAGTGAATCACAGATTGGAATTCACAGGTTATATGTCTTTGAAAGTAGATGATGATAAGTCACTGTCTACCAACCAAAATCAATACTTTCTGGAGCTTTTGTTTATGGGTAAAAATGATTTTTTATTTGATTCAGAAGCACAGAGTGGTACCAAAGAACAAAAGAGAATTGAGACAGATATTCTTTGTAGACAAAAGGTTAAGACCAGAGGCTGAAGGAGCAGATAGATCATTTTGTTGGGGAAATAAAAAGAATTCTATATCAGCACCCAGGTGACAATGTGCTGCAGAGAGCTAGGCTAGAACCCTTCTTTACTACCAATGTACACGTATGTGTACATCCTGCCAAATGGTGCCCTGGGGTGTATGGTGATGCAGCAATGGGTAATGGAAATGGGTGTTGGCAAAGTGACAGTCTTTAGGAGGGCTTGGCCTTAGAGGCAGAATCAATAGCCTTCCTGCAGAGGATATGGTTTGCTGACAACACTAAACTTGGTCTTGAACATCAGTGAGGTTCCAGGCAGGGCCAAGAACTTAGAAATGGACCAGAGATCCAAAGACAGGCTAGAAGAGTTGAAGCATTTCAATCTGCCCATTCATGGGTCCTCATTGTACTCAAAGCCTAGTAAGGCCAGATAACCTTCCCATTACAAGAAGCAGAAGGAAGGGAAGAGTTTGGATATTGCTGCCTTGTGATGGCTTTGCTAAAGTCCCACAGCCCCATGTAATGGTATCTGGAGATGGGGTGTTTGGGTAGTAATTGGGTTTGGAAGAACATGGGCCTTTAAAATGGGATTAATGCCCATGTAAGAAGAGACACGGGGTGGGGGAGGAAGGAAAGAGGAACTTATAAAATAAGCTAAACCAATCACGAATAGAAATTATAAAATCCTTACTTTTATACAGTAAGCTCGAGCAAGAAGTGGGCATCATCTGGTAAGAGGGGCCTTGAATAGAAGGAGAGCAAGCCTAACCCCATGAAAAATTGATCAGACCTGCAACTCCCTGTCCCAGGCATTGGCTCCTTCCCTCACTGAGCTTTTGACCAAAGAGACTCATGAGGTCCCCAAATTAAGACAGGATTCTGCCAAAGGTAAGATCTTATTGCTGAAGAAACTGCAGAAAATCCTTGAACAGCACAGAGACCCTGTGAGATCCAGAATGGTAACCAGCCCCAGATGTTAACTAGTGCAGTGCTGGAAGGTGCTACATAAGCTGCCAGGGGAAATGGTCAACGATAGTTGGAGAAGACAAAGACCACTGATATAAAATGCAGAATGTTGCCATGAGTAGGCTGAACATCTTCCTTCTGGGAGAGATCATCAAGCCAAGAAGTGACTTATGTAAAGTGCATCTGCATCTTTACAAGTAGATATTCCTTTTGCAGATAGACGCTCTATTTCCCAGCCTTTCAAATGTAGTCTATTTTATGTGTCATAAATTGGAACAGCTCAGCAAAAGACACAGTGTTTCCCACTTAAAAAGCCCTATGTTTCGAGCAAAGATATTTTTCTATTACTCAAAGACTTTTTCTAATCCCTTATGGATTACAAATTAATGAAACAGGGAAAGTTTCTTTCCAAATCAATGACAAAGATTTTGGTATTTCTGGTGAGTATCACCATTTTAAAGCAGCTTGGGTTTTCAGTCTTCCAACTTTCTCCTTTTGAGATGCTGTGCCAAATTCAGAGCAATAAATGGCTGTTTTCTCTCTGCCAGACATTTCCATTGTACAGAACTGATCCTGTGACCTCTTGCTGATGCAAGACACCAAAAACCTCAGGACTCCTCCCTTTAGAATTTCGATCACCTCAGCCTGTTATATCAAAGCCCCGGAATTCAACTGTTACCAGGAGTTCTTTCTCCAGATTTAGTCGTGGCCAAGCAGAGGCCACGAACAGCCTTTCCTAGTGCACACTTCCCTTCCTGGGCATGCTCAGACACAGCTCACCTCAGATCTTTATTGAAAGTTCACATGACAAAACTCTTCTGTCCTTTGCTACAGATTGGATGCAGCATATCCTCCAAAGGTGAGTGACTAAAGACTTCTTCCCCAGAATATGCCACTGGAAATTCTACCTTCAAGAGGTAGAACCTCCAGGGACCATTGCAGACGAGGGGGCAGAAAAACTGTAAGAGCCAAAGGAAGGGGAGAGGTGCTTTGCAATACTGTCTTCTAGTCACTACATGGCTGTGACATTCATGACCTCACAGTGGCTGACGCTGCCTATGCAAGAACTGCAGAATAGGAGGGGAGAAAATGATGACATCAATATAGAACAGAGACCAGTTAGAAGAAAGGATTTATTGGGGGAGGGGAAGGGAAAATGGGATTATGATCATGATATGTTGTGTATAGTTATGGAGGCTCTAAATAAAAAGGAATGAAGAAAAAGATGAGAGGTCTTCTGATCATTGGTGCGCTGTCTTTCTGGTTTGTTTTTGTGTCCTGGGGAACCAATCCATGGTCTTGTGCATACCAGACAAGTGTTCTGACACGGAGCTATACCTTCAGTATGGTGCACTTTGAAGAATAAAATTAATGTGTTTTCCACCATGGGAATAAAGGTAATAGAGCAAGGCAGTTGAGTTGGCAGAATACGTCATAGTGTTCAAATCCACACTCTAAGGGCTGAGAATGTGGCTCAGCTTGCAGTGTGTTCACATGTCTTGTATGAAGCCCTGGGCTCAGCCTCCAGTGTCGTGTAAACTGAGCATGGTGGCACTCATCTGCAATCCTAGCACTCAGGAGATAGAGGAAGAAGTCCAAGGTCACCTGTAGTTACATAGCAAGATCAAGGCCAGAATGGGCACCATATTGCATTCTATAAATGTTCTGCATTCTGGAATTTACCATTCTTAGGCTCACAACACTGATCAGTATGAATACATCTAAAACCTTAGAGGACCTGAGAGGAACCATATCA
>PVHP010003221.1:0-80764 GCA_004024765.1 Zapus hudsonius
ACCTCGATGAAGCTGTGTTGTTGGGGACGGGCTTATGGGGTTATAAGCCAGCTTCCCCTTGCCAGTGTTTGGCACACCTTCCTGCCGCTGTTTGCAGTGCTGTGGCAGAGGTGATGTCCAGCCCTCTGCTCATGCCATCATTTTCCCTGCCAGAATGGAGTCTCCCCTCGAGTCCGTAAGCCAAATAAACCCATTCCTCCACAAGCCGTTTTTGCTTGGGTTCTTTCTGCGCAGCAACTAGAAAGCTGACTGCAACAACAGGTTTGTTTGTTTGTTTTTTCAGGGCTTCAAATATCATTCCATGTTTTCCTGGCTTTTTGGGTTTCTGATCAGAGAGCTGATATTACTCTAGTATATCTAGTATAGTAGAAAGTAGTTTGCTTTCATATATGAGTTGATATTCCCCCCTTTTTCCCCCCTGATTTGTATTTTTGACATCATGACTGTGATATGTCATGGAAAGGTTCTTCTCTGATCATGTCTATTTGGGCTTCTAAATGTCTTTTGTACTAGGCTGTCCATTTCTTTCTCTAGGCTTGAAATACTGTTATGATTTCATTGAATAAACTGTATATGCCTTTAGATTTTATCTCAGTTCCTCCTTCTACCCCATAGATTCTGTTTTGGTCTCTTAAATGTATCTCGTCTGTTGTTGATGTTTTACACTGTTATTTTATTAATTTGATTGACTGACCCGTTCATTTCCAGACTTCTGTTTGGTTCTTTTTATTCTCAAATTCCTTTCTGAATTTTTTCTCCATGTTTTAAAATTTATCCTTCAAAGTACTAATCATTTCATACACATTAACTTTCTTTTCTGGATTGATTATTAATTTCTTACTTCATTCATCTGCTTATTTGAGTCCTCTATATGGTCACCGATTCTTTTAACAATATTTTTATTTACTTGCAAGGGGAGAAAGAGAGAGAAAGGAAAAAAAAAGTGCACCAGGGCCTCCTACCACTGTAAACAAACTCCAGATGAATGTGCCACTCTGTGTGTCTGGCTTTCCATGAGTACTGGGGAGTCAAACACAAGCCATCAGGAGTTGCAAACAAGTGCCTTTAACTACGGAGCCGTCTCTCCAACCCCTGATCTTTTAAAAAAGTAGGTCTCTGAAATCTTTTTCTGGACTTCAGCTGTCTTGTCATCTTTGGTGTTTGTGATTGAGAGCTGTGGGCTTGTAACATGTCATAGTGGCATCTTCGGTCATATCTTTTGTGTTTCTTTGTAATGTTTTGTACATATGCTGGGATGGCTGTGTCCTTCAGGTTTATCTCCCCTTCCCAATTCTGTCTTGATCTACTTGTTTGTTTTCCTGAACCTTCCTGGTGAGTTGTTCTTACCTGGATTTATTCTCCCACTGCCATTTAAAGGGGAAGCTGCTTGGTAAAACATGTGAGACACTTCATGAATTTGTATGTCATCATTTTTTAGGGGTCATGCTGATCTCTGTATATAGTTTGTTTTAGTATGTGTGCTGCTGAAGCAAGAGCTGTAACTACAGTCTTTAAAAGAGCAATTTGTCACTTCTATCAACATTAAAACTGAGTGTTCTTTGAGCAATTTCTCAGCTGGAATCAATTGTCTGTACATATTCACATATTTTGTGCAACCATATAAGAAAGTATGTCCCTATATTATTTCTGTTATAAAAATAGAAAAGTAGTCCAAATGTCTATAATTAATAAACCTATGACATCGGCTCAACTCAAACAATGAAAAAGTATACAGCCATCCTAAAACTCCAAAGAAGACCTACAGAGAGTGAACAGAAGTCCGTGTGCATCTACTGTTGAAGGAAAACAGGAAGGTGTAGAAAAGCACACACAGTGTGAGCCTACTTATGCTTTAAAATGTGTAATTACACCTCCTTATGAGTGGGAACACTCTGAAAGCTTGCCTTTAGCAACGATTAAAGAAGAGAAGGACACAAGGACATGTCACCTAATAACCATGTGTTTTGAAACATAGGCACATATGCACTCTTCAGGATTGTTCAGGAAGGAGAGACATGTGACCACATGCTCCCCTGGCCTCTGGACACCACTCTATTATAGGACTTACACATTTTTTTATTATACAGTGCCAACAACCTAGTACCCATATAATAATGAATGAAAGAAGAAAGGGAGGAAAGGGGGAGGGGCATAAGCAAGGAAAAGAAAAGGAAGTCTGATATGAAAATGCACCAGGTGGCAGCACATAGCACTAGATAGAGAAGGATGATGAGTGAAAAAGACTGTCCAGAAAGTTAGCAATGAAAATGGTTCATGGAAAAGAGTTCAGTTCATGCTTGTGAAAGCTTCAGGCCTGTGAGCCAGACAATCAGCTGTATTTCTGAGCAGCCAGGAGCACTTGACATTTTTAGTGAGAAAAAAGGTGTGGCTTTAAGCCATTGCCATGGTCCATACAATGACAGAAATGTCTCGTGCCTCCCTCAAGTAAGGAGGAAGGCTTGAAGGCACCTTCTGAACACACCCTCTTCTAGAAGAATGGGGACCTCAATTGGTCTGGAGCAAGTGACTGTGGCAACCCATAAGGCTTCTAGCTCACTTTTGCTTCCTACTTTCCTCATAGGGCCTTCCAAATATCAACTGAAATAACACATGTAAGACACGTAACACAGTCCCTGGCAGAGTAGGCCCTCCAAAAATAAATTTATTAGTAAGTTGTTTACAGAACTTTTTCAAGAGTTCTGAGCACTACTACTGCAAAAGTCATTGGGAAGTCTTTGGTTTCCAACAGGACCCAGGCCTCCCTACTTACCTTGGCCACAAATGAACAGATTATTTTCCTAAGCACACTGTAAACACTCTGGGAGCTGCTGCTTCTGTATTTTTTAACTTTCGTCAGACTTTCCAAATTAAGCTGCCCTTATCAGGCTGCGAGTCTTGAGAAGCACTCTCTGATCTTAGAAGGCTCTAATTTAAACAACCTTTACAACTACAGTACATCTCCCCTCCTCCATCCTGACAGCTCACATGGCCAGCACAGGAGCTCACTTACCACAGCGGGAGGATCATTCCATTCTTCATAGGAGAGGGCTGCATAGGGATAGATCCGGTCATTGATGATCTGCAGGGTGGCCAGGGCAATGGCTTTCATTGACTGGAAGTATGCTTCCCAGAACCACCGTGCCTATAAAGAAAACAACATCACTGGAGGTGAGCAGGTGAGACAACACTACTTCTGGGTCTACAAGATGCTCCCTGATGACCACACCAGCTCCATCAGAGGTATGCCTTTATTAAATGCAGTCAGGATAGAATGTTATTAGCCAGTGAGATGCGTATTAAGAGTCAACAGAAGAGAAGCTCTACAATGAGGAAAACACAAATAAGTTGGGTCTGGGGAGACAGCTCAGTCAGTAAAATGCTTGCCTCATAAGCATGAGGAGCTGAGTTCTACTCCAGAACCCATGTGAAAAAAGCCAAACATGGTGATATACACTAGTAATCCCAGCATAAAGGAGGCAGAGACAGACAGGTAGATCCATGGGGTTCACTGGCTAACAAGTCTAGTCTTATTGGCAGTCCAATAGAAGACCCTGTCTCAAAAAGAGGTAGATGATGTTCCTGAGAGCCGTCCCCAGCCCTTACACGCATGTGCACATATGTACAAGCATGCACCCATATACACGTGCATCGAATCCAGAGGGGAAGATTTCAAGAGCCTCACTCTCCCTTTCCCCCTTAGCAGTGCACTCATGTGGCTGCTGAAACACGGCTTGTTAGGCTCCCTGGGCTGCTCCTCAGGGTTTGAGAGCCTTGCTGTAGAACAGCACAGGGAGCAACTGTACCAGTTGCTTTATCTACTCAGACAAAACTTAAACTTCTTTTTCTTCATTTGACAAGATTACTTCATTATCAGCTAGTCTTCCATGGGCCAACAGTCTTTGAAAGACTGTCTAGCTTTGATCAGACCTATGAATCCACTCAAAACCAGAGTATATGAGGACTTATGGAAAATTTCCCATGAAGAAAGTAAAATCCCAGGGCTTGGGAAGTGGTTCCGTGGAGAAGCACACTCATCAAACGAGCATGACTATATCCACAGGCCCCACGTCACGCCAGGCACGGTAGCACTAGCATCTGTAACTCAGCAAGAAGGGAGGCAGAGACCAGAGAAGCTCTTGGAAGCTCACAGTCCTGTTAACCTGGCAAGTCAGCGGTGAACAATGAGTCCCTGCTTTAAACAAGGCAGAAGGTGAAGACTGAGAATTGTCCTCTGTCCTTCACATGCACAGTGACACGAGTGAACCCACGCTCGAGGACATGAAGTTGCATGAACACACACACCCAAAAATAATAAGAGACAGGAAAAAGGAAGAAAGTAAAAAGTTAACTCAAAGAGACAAAGAACTTAAAGAGCTCCATGGGAGCAGAAGACACTTTCTCATCTAGATCAGCTGATTTGGGTTGTTTCCTGGGTGAGTGGTCTAACAGAGCTAAATACCTCAGGCATCTTCTGAGTTACATGGCTGCAGTCAGTTCTCACCACTAACTAAAAGAAGGAGAATTCCCCCTCAGAAAGGAGCACAGACTGAGCTTGTTCCAAGGACAGCTGCTGGCAGGCTGCCGTGGTTGGTCAACTGGGTACAGACAGCTGAGGCTACTGCTGATTATGGGACATGCCCTCCACTCCAAACACACTCACCTAAATTCACACTGCTGCTCTCCCATTCCCATGCACTAGACAAAACATGTACCTTTCATGAGATGGGAAACAACCTATGTTGTCTGTGAAACCTTCCTGGTCCTTTTGAACACCAGCAGCTTCCCTACCTAGAACTCCCACAGTGCTGAGAGCCTTTGCACTCCAGCCAATGCTGTAACTGGCCACTTCTGAGCTTTCGGATATTACTGTGCTCTCTCTGGTTACATCAAGAGTTCCTTGGTCTTCCTAAGTTAGGTTATTTTACCTGCTGCAAAGCACTTTTGCATCTATACTCACATCTGCTTTCCACAACTTGTTTCATTTCATATATGAGGAAACTATATACAAAGATGTTAGCTGTATAATCAAAATTCTAACCTGTAACAACCTTCAATTCAGACTTTTCTCCACTTTATTCTAGAAAACTGAGAGCCCCAGCAAAGGATGGGTTTTAGGAAATGGATCTTTCTCTAGAGTACTTTCCTATGCAAATCATCATATTTAAAGAATTTTAAATCATATTCAAACTTCAGTTTTCTGTTCCCAGGTAATCCAGTGGAGACAGCAGCCTTTGGCACTTAAGAAAGCAGTGCTTGGTGCCAAATCTTCCTGAAGTCCTGGCAAAGGCCAACTGTGGACTGGAGCATCTACTTGAGCTGTCTCTAACCAGTCTCCCTGTCCACTTGGACAGGAAGCCAGTTCAGCTCAAGTGTCTTGGCCTGACCATAAGTCATCTTCTTGGACTTAAGTCCTCTGCAGTCTCTGTAACAAGTGCTCAGAACACACAGTAATTTCCAGGCCCAGCAGGACTCACAGTCAATGACTTGTCCAGAGACAGGGAGGCTTCGGCTGTGCTGAGAACGTAGTGGCCAAGTTAGAGAGTTGGTCATAGAGGAATACTTCACACCAGTAACACCTGACCAAAGCATTTAACCTTCCTTCTGTAAACAGATACCACTGTGATGTTAAAGCACGCAGATTTATTTCATAGCACAAAAACCACAAAATGGCTCAGCAGGTTAAGAGTGCTGTCAGTCCTGGGGGGACAGAGACAGGAGGATCATTGATCAGCCAGTCTAACTGAAAAGTGGCTGTTTCATGTTAAATGAGGAACTCAAAGAAACAACTTGGAAGGACAGAGGAGGACACCTGGCCATCTCCTCTGCCCTCTGCATGTGTGTGCTCAGGGTGCACATAACTGCATATACATGTGCATACATTACACCTACACGTGCCACACATACCGCACCACACCCTCATACACACAAATTAAAAACTCATAATAAAAAAAGAACCAAAAAAAAAACTCCCATGACCCTTTCACACAATAATCTCTGAGAAGACAGGGACTAGGGCCAGGTCAAAACTATCTTACATAAACAGATACTCCAAATTCAAACTACTTCAGTTAATTTATCAATTAAATGACATGAATTGATTTAATTTTCAGTAGTGCAAAGTCAACTGGATTAGTGATAACAAGTGATTACAGAAGCCAGCTCAGCACAGGGGAAGGGACAATGAGGAAGGAACATCCTATGTAATGTTAGTCCATTAAAGCTGTCTATGCTGTCTGAATCTGCAAGGTGAAGATCAAACCAACCATCCTGTGCAATTGTGAAGACTGAGGGGCCAGTATGGAACAGGCAGCCAGAAGACGGCTGCTCTCTCCAGCATATATCTATGGTTGGAATCCACAGGCTCAGGTGGTAAGCCCTTGGTTCCCAGCTGGCAGTTCTACTTCAGGAACTTCTGAAAACTTTAGGAGGTTGTTGAAGGAAGCAAGTCATTGGGGATATGCCCGCACCACCCCCCTCAAATAAATAAATAAAAGATGAACACGTCCAAGTTTAGTGAGAGACTGTGTCTAGGGGAAATAAAGCAGATAGAAGAAAATACATGATGTCTTCCTCTGGCCTCCACACACGTGGGCATGGCATGTGTTTTTGCACAGACACATGCATATACCATATGCATGCACACACATATACGTACAAGGGGGACCAAAAATCTTGAAGTGGGAAGAAAAAGAAAACTCTCCCTCTTCCCAAGACCCAGATAAGACCCCACTGCCTGTGGAAGAAGAAAAGCAGTTGACCACTGGGGAATGGAATCCTTCTAGCTCCTGTCCAAGGCCCCTGAGGTGTTGTGAACAGCATGGTCTAAGGAAGATGAGGGAGTGTTCCTAGCAAATTGCTCCTAAAGAGAGGGAAGGGGAAATTCCCACCCCTACACCGAATCTCCCAACTGCAATCCCAAGGTGTGCTTGGAAGCACACAGCATGGGCACAGAAGGGAAGGCAGGAACACTGGCCAGGCCACAAAACAAGCACAGGACAGCCCCCCTGCCCAAACCTGAGGATGGAGAGGGAAATAAAGAATTCCTGTGCCCCACTCCAAGCCAAGTAGCAGTTAGGGCAGGAGTATAAAGAAAGGCTGTGGGCAGCATAAAGTGGAAGACTGGGTGGGAACCCTAGAGGTGAACTCTGGCTGGCTCGCCCCACAGAAAATACCAGAAAGCAAAGGCACTTCCAGTTTAGACAGCAGGAAAGGAGCCAAAACAAAGAAACCTGGGGAACAAAGAGACAAGATAACACACAATACACTCTTCTACCAAAAAAATTAAGGTGTGTAAGGAATTATTAATGCAGGTGAGACCCCTGTAGAGGATCAGGAGGGAGCTAGGAGTATTCAGTAATCACACAATCAGCGAGGATGGCTCCAGGCAGCACCGACAAGGAAGTACTTCTCTTGGGTGGGTGGCCCTGGCTGGCCAACAACAGCAGAACTACTGGGAAGAAATTTTCCCACTTACAGGAGCCCTGCAAAATCAAAACACCCAAAGGAGAAGACAACAGGGACCAGCTGACCAACTGCAGAACAACTTCCCCTCCCCCACACCAGCAACACCTGGGAACTGAACCTCTCAGGGAACTGAGTGAGTCCCCCTCCCCACCACAGCATCCAGCCTAGCTGGTCTGAAGAGCCAATCTACCAGCCAAACCAGTTGAGTGGAGCCCACAGTGCACCACAATCAAGTAGGTGATGTAGAAATTCACCCCAAAAGGAAACTGAGCTGTTTTACACTGGGGTAACACATACCTATTGTAGTTCTCTTCTCATTGCTGGGATAAAGCACCCAACAAAAAAGAAGCTGATGGGAGGAAAGAATTTCTTTTGGCTTACAGTCTCAAGGAAAAGATTTATGATGGCAGGAACACAGAAATGACCATCACTTGTGCCACAGCAGGTGGATAACAGCTGAAAGAGCAGAGCTGAATTCTGGCAAGAGGGAGCTGGCTAGTATAGCACTAGGCTCACCCCCAGCAACACATCTCCTCGAGCAAAGCACAATCTTCCCAGCTGCCATCAGCTGGGGACCAAGCATTCAAAACACCCAAGTTTCAGGAACTTCTGATTCAAACTACCACAACACCCAAAAGCAGGTACGTAGTAAGCATGCACAGGAAGTGCTATCTTCCACATCAGGGCAGACTGCTAAAGAAAAGAATCCCAGGAAGGGAAAGAATCCAAAACCTAGTCCATAGAGATAAAAATACTGACATATGAGAGCTGATGTATGCTTGTCTACTTTGCCATTCTTAAATAAGTTGTGTACTACAGTTAACTTTGATCACTTTCAATATTTCTTAATTTGTAGTGTCTCTTTTTATGGGACAGGGTCTTACTCTGGCCAAGACTGCCCTGGAACTCACTGTAGCCCATGAATCTCAGCCTCCCAATTGACAGGATTAAGGCATGAGCCACCAAGCCTACCCAGTTAAGAGACTTTGCTTTGGTTAGTTTGCTTTAATCCCCACTCATGGATAAACATTCCATGCTAGTTTTGTTTGTTCCTGTATTGCTCAGTTTGATTTTAGGTTGTTTCTGGATTTACTCAGCCAACCATTGGAGTCTCTCTCATACTTTTTCCAGGCACAACTTACTTACTTTTCCAACCTCTCTTCCATAATCTTTCCTCCTTATTCCCTTCTCTTTATTCTCCATAACTACAACTTTCCACAGCCTAAACAAACTCTAAAATCTGTGGAAACTAACATACCCAATATCCCTCTTCCAGATACACGTGTCACCTCCATCTTTTTCAACATTAATAGTAGTCCTCACACTAACTCACCATACACTGCACCAATTCTCAGTAACCAAACCCTAGCATACTTCTACCAGTCTTGTTCATTTACCCATCAGCAACTATTCAGTCAAAAGGAATATTCTTGTTAATTTGCTAGTAGGACATTTGCATGGCAGGCATATCCACCAACTTGGGTCATTCCTGCTTTACTCTTGAAATAATATAGAAGCCACATCCAGCACCTTGAGATCCTACCTTGAAGATATTAACTTATGATCTATATGTCTAAGAATACAGCTGATAATAAGAAAACCAAGCATTGAAAATCTCTGCAATAAGAAGGAAAAAAATAAGGACAATATAATTCCTCCAAAAATTATAAATCCAACAGTAATGAACTCCAATGAAACTGAATTATATGAAATTTCAGACAGAAAATTGAAAAGACTATAAATATGCTCAAAGCAATCAAAGCTGAAACTGAAGGAATCAAGAAGAAAACAAACTCCTGAAAGAGAACACAGGGAATAAGTTTAACAAAATAAGGAGTTCTATTCAAGATATTAGTAAGGAAATAGAAACACTGAACAAATACCAATCTGAAATACTGGAAATGAAAAATACAGGCAGTCAAATAGAAAACTCTGTAGAATGTCTCACCAACAGAAAGGATCAAGAAGAAGACAGAATGTCTGAGCTTGAAACAAGATAGAAGATATAGAACATTCCAACAAAGAGAAAGATAAACTAATAAGAAAGTATGCATGGGAACGTCAAGACATCCTGGACACTACGAAGAGATCAAATTTAAGAATTCAGGGCATAGGAGGGGGAGAAAAATCTCAATCTATAGCTATAGTAGGTATTTTCAACAAGATCACTAAAGACAAAATTTCCCAAAATAGGGGAGAAATATGCCAGTACAGACACAAGAGGAATTTGGAGCACCAAACAGAAAAGACCAGAAAAGAAACTTGCCTTGTCATATTATAATTAAACTACTAAACATAGAGACCAAAGAAAATACACTGACAGCAGTGAGAAGCATATAGTCACCTATAAGCACAAGCCCACTAGGATAACAGCAGATTACTCAACACTAACTTTAAAAGCCAGAAAAGTTCAGAAAGATGGATTCAAGTTTTGAAAGACAATGATTGCCAACCCAGACTACTATATCCAGCAAGGCTCTTCATCTAAAACAGGCTAAAGGAAGACATGGCCACTAAGCCAGCTCTACAGAAAATACTTGAAGGGATCCTTCAGACTAAAGAAAAAAGAAAGCACATACATGAGACCACAGAAGAGAATAAACTATGCTCAAATATTAATGCAAGAGGGTAACAGAAAACATTAAGTAACACAAAATCATGAAACATGACAGGAATAAACACACACCTTTCAATAATCACTCTTAATATCAATAGTCTCCATGCCCCAATCAAAAGACACAGACTTGCAGACTGCATTCAAAGGCAGGATTCATCTATCTTTTACCACCAAGAAAGTCTCCTCTTCATAAAAGACAGAGCCTACCTTAGGGTGAAAGGATGAAAAATGGTATTTCAAGCAAATGGGTCTAGGAAGCAAGCAGGTGTTGCTCTTCTAATATCTGACAGGATACATGTCTAACCAACATTATGTGAAGAGATAAAGATGATCACTTTATACTGATTAAGGGAACAACCTAACAAGAGGACATGACAGTTCTAAACAAACATGTACTGAACATGCTGCACCCAATTTCACTCAGCAAACGCTGGTACATGTAAAGTTACAGATAACCCTGAGCACAGTATTAGTGGGTGACTTCAATGCCCCACTCTCACAATTGACTGGCTAACCTGGCAAAAAACAGAGAAGCATGTGGAGTAAATGACATCACAGAAAAAACAGACCTAATAGATATCTACAGAACATTCCAACTAAATGCTGCAGAATACATATTCTTTTCAGCAAACACATGGAACTTTCTCTAAAATAGATCACACACAAAGCAAATCTTAACAAATAAAGGAAAACTGAAGTAATTCCTTGTACTCAGTGGTTAAGTATGCTGCCTGCACAAACATGAGGGTCTGTAGGAGTCTGAGACTGCTCGAGTTCCAGCCTCCAGAACCCACCTTAAGCAGTTGGGCATGTTCACTCGCTCCTGTTACCCAGGTCCCATAGTAGAGCAGAGATGCAGGAGTCATGAGAGCTTGTGAAACAGCAATCCAGGATCAGTGAGAGACACTGGCTCAAATAAGAACATTAGTTTTTGGTTGCTGCAGGTGAGCACACAAAAGGACATACACATACAGAAATCCCAGCTCTGCCAAAGACAATGACAAGAAAATGAGAAGACAAAAGTATTTACAAAAGGTATATCTGATAAAGAACTATTATCTGAAACAGGCAAAGAATTCACAAAAGTCAATAACAGGATGAGCTACAAGAGTAACTAATAACAAAAGACTTGAAGAAACAGCTAACCAACAAGATAAACTGATGGCAAATCCTAGAGAATTACAAAATGGAACACCAATGAGATATCAACACCAAAATCCAAAAGACTGACAAGAGTGGAGCAGCAGGAAAAATGCTGCCACCAATCCTGAAGACGGCTGTCTGTTTCTTACAAAGCTAAGCATATTCTGAGTCATATAATCCAGTCACTGATCTCCTTGGTATTTAACCAATAAACTGAAAACGTACATCCACATACGAACCTACCCACTGGTGTGGCTGGGGAGATGGTTCAGTCAGTAAAATGCTTGAAGGATGAAGACCTGAATTCAGATCTCTAGTACCTACGGAAATGCCAGGTGGTGGCATGCACCTGTAATCTGAGTACCAGAGATAAGGGATCCCTGGAGATTACTGGCTAGCCTAGCCCAATCAGTGAGCTCCAGGCTCAGTAAGAGACTCTGTCTCAAAATAACCTAAGGCAGAGAGTGATTAATGAGACCAAAACTTACCTCCACACATGCACACACTCATGTATATGCACCCACACCCAAATGTGCCCACATGCATATGAACACACATAAACACATACACATGCAAAAAAAAACTATATGCTGGTATCTGCAGAGTTTTTGTTATACTAGCCCAAAGCTGGAAGCAATCAATAAGTCCTTCAGTGGGTGAACCAATAAACTCTGGTCTAGCCAGACAGTGGAACAATATGAGGGCTGACAAGGAACTTAAAAGCACACTACTAAGTGAAAAATGCCAATCTGAGAAGTGCATACTAGGTGGTTATGACAGTGCAACTTCAGCAAAAGACCAAACTGTGGAAAGAGAAAGAAGATAAATGATTGCCAGGGGATGGAGAAGAGAGAGAGGAATTTTACATCAGGGACCTATTCTGTGGGGTATGGTAATGATGAGGCAAACCCATACAGTGAGCAGGAGTGAGCTGTAGTGGAACTTATGGACTTGGGGACAATGATTAGCAAGTGTAGGTCATGATGATGAAGATAGGCATTGTGGTGTGGGGTGCTGATCATGGGGGAGGTTGAATACCTGAAGGGCCAGAAGGTATATGGTAACTCTATACTTTCTGCTCAGTTTTACTAAGAACCTAAAATTACTCTGTAAATGAAAATTTATTACTTAATAAACTACTGTACTTTAGTGTTCATCTCTTCCTTGAAAGTACCCTGAGGCTCTTCTAACTCACCTGACTACATTTTTCACAACACACAGCACCTACCCTATTACTTTACAGAGAAAAACATTAATTCCAGACAGACCAAAGACTCCTTGATGGCAGACTACATGCTGCGAGGTAAAACTTACTAGCACTTGCAGGCACAAAGTTGAGAAACGGCCCATAAATACCAGAATTTGGAGCCAGTGGGTTCTCATGGCTTTTACATAGTGGTCATGAACTTTCTCTAGAGTGAGGCCTCGTGTCCCAAAGGATTGAAACAGATTAAGGAGACAGACCTTGACCTTCAAGGTCAGTAGCAGCAGAACAGGGCTAGACCTGGCTCAGCAGCACTGACTATTTTAAGCTGGGCTGCTCCGGAGAACAGTTGAGAACTATTTTGTATCCAGCCACTGCCTGATGCAAGACTGCTGGACCACACCAGGATGAACACATACTGTACTCTCGGATCTCACACATAGCCCAATATTCCTTTTTTTGAGATAGAGTCTTGCTCTGTAATCCAAAAGGACCTTAAACTCACCATCCTCCTGCCTCAGCCAAGCGCTGGATTACAGACATGTGTCACTATGCCCAACTAATAATTTTTGCCAGGAATTAGTTTTTCCTAGGATTTAATGTCAACTTTTTTATTCCACATTTCAATCCTAAAAGTGTGTTAGAATTTAGAATCCACCTGGGCTATTTAGTGTTGCTATTTTGCTTTTCTAAAAGATACTATCTTTTCAGTTGGTACACACAGTGAGAAAAGCAACACAGGAAACTGACATACTAAATAGACCCCTTTTATCTTTCTTAAACTTTTTGGAACTTTAAGAACTTGCTCACACCTTCCCCTTGCCTAACAAGAACTCATTCTTTTAAATCTAACATTCTCCACTCCTATAACTTTTGTTAACTGTTTCTTAATCTCCATCAATTTAATCACATTTTCCTAGTGTCGAATGAAGAAGGTTTTACACTGGCATCCAGACCACGACTCACTAGAACATTTCAGGGAATTCCTGAAGAACTAACACCACTAGACTCTTATTCACAGATGAAATGTTCACAACTTCCCTTAGCTTAATTTCTGGAAATTGTACATCTTATTCTTACATCCAAAGCTATGAGTCATTCAAAGGTTAGAAAAACAAGCAAGTACACAGTCCAGCATTCACATCCTATTCTCAAACAACTGACTGGAAATCCCCAAAGGTCTATATATAAGCTCATGTCATCCACTGGAAGTAAAGTACTTCCTCCTGTCATCTCCAGCCTCACTATGTAGGTTTATGGGGCAATTAAAGAATTAACATGTAGTATTTCCACCACAGAAAATGGCTATACCATCTATTCCCCAATATTAACCACACAGGATATCTGAATAATAAAGTACATGCCAATAGTATCTGGTAGAAAACAAGTTCACAAGGTTTCAACTAGACAAAGTGTTTTCCAAGGGTCAGTATATATTTATAAGCTCTTTACAAGTTTAATGGCATCAGATTTCATGCTTGATTCTTATAAAGAGTTAAAAAAGAAAAGCAAGGTTTCCCCCGAGAAAGGATATGGAGAAAGTACAAGGAAGTGGTAAAGGGAGGTGAATGCAAACCAGGATTCCCAACATCCTTCTCTATATCACTCATGAGATGGAGTTTAGGAAAGACAAACTCAATTTGCAAGTGGGGAAAACAGAAAAAGACACAAATGAGCAACACAATAACTATCTTCAACACGGGCATGTCCCAAAGATACACTGATCTTGGGAGAAAACAAATGTTTCTGAGAAAGGGTGAAAATGAACATTATGTTCCCAGGTAGTTCTGTTCCCAGCACACCTGTGACTTCAGGTAGTACTGGCATGCATCATCTCAGAGGTGAGGACCAAGCCTAGCATGAAACAGGGCTGAGAAAATGTCTGTTGATTCAATGCGGCACTTACCATCAGTGCTTGCTTTGTAATAATTTATTTAATTCTTAATGGCTCCAAAAGTTGTCTCGATTTTATGATTAGAAAATTGAGGTACTAACAAGTTCATGGGGTTATTGGTCCTGGTTTCTCCTGGACTTCATGATTTAACCCAGAAGCACTGGATTGTGAGCTGATCTGGGCTCTCACAGAGCCTACTAAAAGGAATCAATCAGCAACCAAGATTCCTAACACTATGAAGCTCAACTTCTCCAGAAGCCTCCCCTTTCCAGCCCAGACTGATATCCTCTGAGCTAATTGAAGATACATCACACATCAGTATAAGGACTACTGTGAGTCTCTCGGGTAATGGAAGTCCCTTCTGAGAATGACCCTAGCCAAGAGGTTTCTTCATGATTTAAAGACCACTTGTCTAAGTGACCTAATACCATCATCAAGTACAGTTGAAAGTGAGCGCTTCTTAGGGAACATAAACACAGATGACAAATTGGAGGCATTTGAAGACAAGTAATGTGTCCATAGTTACACACTAAGAATCTTACAAAGGTCTAGGCTTGGTGGTGCATGCCGACCATTTCAGCACCTGGGAGCCTAAGGCAGGAAGATCCACAGTTTGAAGACAGGTCAACCCATATATACTGTCTCAAAAGGAAGTTAATAATATGCACGTTACCAGCCTGGAATTTTATCACTTATGAGGCTAAAGCAGAAGGATTGCTACAGGTTCAAGGTCAGCCTGAGATACATGGAGTTCAAGACCAGCCTGGGCTACATAGTGAGACCCCAACTTACAAACAAAACAAAATAACTATATATACATATATGTTGTATATATGTCATGCTGTTGTGATCAGAGACAGAGCCCACTGGATAATATTGAGGGCAGTGGGCAGAGTCAACTCACAAACTGTCTCAAGTCTTTTATACACAGTACAGTTGGGTGGTACTAAAAGCATTCTTCCCTGGCTTCTGCCCCCTTCCTGGCCCTACACTATTCCTACTGTTTGCACCTGCAAAGTAGCAGAAACAGATTAGGAACAAGATCTCAGGGGTAGAATTCACAGCGAACTGAGCCACTGACTGAAAACTACCAGCTTTGGCTCTTGTGCCTGATGCAGACAAGCCCAAAGGTGACTCTCCAAGTCGTATGGTGAAGCTCTAACCCATGGTGCCTCAGAATGTGACTGTATTTGAAGAAACAGCCTTCAGAGAGGTGACAAGGTAGGAACGAATTTTCAGGGTTGGCTCTAATCCGATCTGTGTCCTGACAAGAAGAAAGGATGTATACCCAGAGGTGCATGAGCTCAGAAAAGGACAGCCATCAGCGAGCCAAGGGGAAGGCTCAGAGAATACAACACCATCAGCACCTTCATCCTGGACTTGTGCTGCTAGACTGTGGGAAATACAGTACTGGCGTCTGAGCCCCCAGTCTGTGTTATTCTGTATGGAAGCCCTAGCACACTAAGAGAATGTTAAAAAAGAGACAGTATACTGACAGATACTTGCATTGAGCCTGTATAGCTCTGAACTATGAACAATATATTACCAAAAGTGGGAATTTTAAAATATTTCAGATGATTACAACAGTTCATAGTTTAAGAAAAACAGAACATTTGTGATAGGAGGACTGCTATGAGTTTGAAGCCAGCTGGGCTACAGAGTGAGTTCTGGGTTAGCCTGGTTTATTTATTCTGCCTCATAATTAAATTAATCAGATAAACAGATAAAAAATAATAAACAACTACATAAAATAGAGCTTCATAAATAAACTTCCTGCTTTTTCATCATAGGCCTACCATTCTTCCCAGCCCCTCAGGCCACACCCCCACCCTCTGAAGTTTGATTCCTTCTCTGTAGGAGTGAGAATGACAGCTAGCTTGCTGGGTTTCATGAATTTGTACCCAATGCAGTAGCAGACATAGCAGTTAACAGGAAATGTCTATATTCCCCTTTCCATAGCTAACTGGGAAGCATGAGCTCATGAACACACCCAGGACACTCTCACAACAGACACAGCTCCTGGGATACCTGGACATGTGCTGCCAACAGCCTGTGCTCTGAAGCACAAACAGACCCTGCCCCACTGCCCTCTCTGCTAAAGGCTGTGTTATCAGGTGTACATTATGCAAAGTCTAGAAAAACAAGACCTCTACCAAGGCCCCTCCACTGAGGATTTCATCTAGGCTAAAGGCATCATGAGTAAGAGATCACAGTAATTTTTTCTCTACCCAATGGCTTCTGAATGATGAGTCTGATTTCTTGCCAATGAAGCTAAGCTGAAGTCATATAGTACCAAAGCTTTGACTCTTGCTCCTTAGGCAAGAACTGAGCAGATGAGAAAGCAACCCATGTTCTGGCTGTGTCCTCTTTCAAGATCCAGGTGCTTCTTCAGGCCCTGGGAAGGCAGCAGGGCTGGGTGACAACTAGAGCTTGTCTGATGTGAGAGCATGATGCCATCTTCACACCAGCGAGGCGCCCCACATGAAGACAGCTTCTAGCCACACACTTTGGCTGTATCCAAAACAGAAACCTTTCCAAAGTAAAAATGCTTCTTGGAGAAAGGAGTGTAAAAGAGCTAAAGGTAAAAGAGGAGTTTATGAGTACTCTTTGGCAAAATTCCAAGGTTGTGACCTCCTGTCCCATGGGAAACAAAAGGGGGTTGAGGAGGAAAAGGGGGAAGCTTGACTTGTGATTCTTGACATGTGACAGACAGCTCCTGAAATAGAAAGCTACAGGTTTCGAGTCTCAGGGGTATCACCTTCAAATATGTCAATGTTCTTAGAGTGGATCAGTTTTCCCAACTGTGGAGACCCTGCTGTGAGGCGAGGTCCTAAGCAAAACACAAGCCCTTACTGGGAGCCTTTGAGGAGGCAGGAGCCATGAGGAGTTCAAAGACAAGGCTGGCCAGTGGCCTGCACCTCCAAGAGCCACAAGGGTGAAAGGTTACTAAAGCAGGAGCCACTGACCAATAAAACTGTGTTTGGTCAACCTTCCCAACAAAGAGACTAGAGACTGGATTCTGCCTGCTCAGTTTTCTGATTTATCCTACTCCTGAATCCTACTGTTCCCAGGGCTAGATTGGGAGCTTCTTCAGGGGCTTGCAGCTGACCAGCTCTCTCCGAGATGCCTCCATGGGACTGGAAACCTCTAATCAAAGTCTGTCATCAAAAATAAATAAATAAGAGCACAACTTGGGTCAACCAGATATAAAGGAATCTGCCGAGGGTAAGATTTCCCATGTTCACTACACTAAAACCTGGAGAAAGAAAGCATGCGTTTATTTGACTAGAAAAAGGCAAATATAAAACAAGCCTTATTCCAGCCAAGCCCACTTGAAAGGCCTACCCCTTTTAATTAAAACATATACCCACATCCACTATGCCAAGGGACTCAGAGACAGAACTTGAAAGCTTGCTTCATTCCCAGAGCTACCACGTTAGGCAAGGCTCTCTCCTGTTCTCCTTAGAGGATAGCAGTTCTAGACAGTGCCAAAGAGACACTCTTTGGAAGGTTCTTTTTCTTGGCATGAACATGAAGTCAGCAGTTAGGTTGCTCCACAGCCCTTTCCCACTGTTAATACACACTCCCGGAAAAATGAGACTGAGGATCCACAGTGCAATGCCCTGTATCAGCCATCACCACACCACTTGCTGGGGCCCAGGAGTCCTCTAAGATCTACTCAGAGGCTTGAAAGACCTAGACACATTCTGCTGGGGACCCAGAGGAAAAGTCTACACTTTCCCAGGTGGGAGTCTCAGCAGAGTGCTGTTGGTGGCTCTTACTCTTAATTCCACCCATCTAAGGGGTAACATGAATTTTCTATGAAAAGACAACTGTACCATTCATAGTAGCTCTGAAATAACTATGAAATCAATCAATCAATAAATAACCCAGGGAGCCAAAGATATCTCCAATGAAAACACTGAGACACTAAAAAAGAAATCCTGTCACAGCCAATAATAGCAGTATATTATAGTATCATCACACTAAGTTATGCAAATAAACAAAGCAGCTCATTTTGTGAATCAGTTTAACACTTATATAAGACTTGAAAACATACCAAACAGCAACACTTGACCATTTACAAATTATTCTTTTGCAAATATAGATGATTTTTTTCTAAGTAGGTGCCTAATAAATTCGCAAAACCTTACAGTGGCATTTCCTACAACAAGCAAGAAATTTTCAGAAATGCTCTGCAAATAATTTTATTCATGGAACACCAGCCCAAGACTAAGACAATTCTTTTTTTAATTATATCTTTATTATCCATAATTCCTTAATCCATAATCCAAATAATAACACCAAATGAGCAAATAACGTGTTGGTATTCCCAATTCCCTGATTTCCCTCTTCCCTGTCCCCAATTAGCTGGATATCCTCCTCTGTAGGCAAACTGGATCAGTCCATGGGGCAGGAAGTTATGGATAGCCTAGGAGTCAACCCGGTTCCACCCCCGTTTGTATGTTGTTACTGAAGGGGGCCACGTCTCTGGATATTCTCCTCCACCATGACTCTTACAATCTTTCCGCCCACTCTTCCACTCAGTTCCCTGAGCCATGGTGGGTATTAAGGCTGCTTTATTGCTGAGGTCTTAGGGGGTCTCTGTACTTCTGCTTTAGGTTGTGTTAAAATCATTGGTGTCTGTCTGTCTGGCTCATCCTGGGTTGACTGATTGGCTGTGGTTATAGGTCTCTTGCTTATCCTGCCACTCTCTGCGGGGTTTCATGTGGAGTCTCCATGGTAGGTCTGGGATGGCTCACCTCTTGCCTGGATATCAGCTATCAGCCTGTGGCTTGTTGGTGGGGTTGGAAAGACTCAGCATCCTTAAGCATCAGGGAAATGCAAATCAAAACTACAAAGAGATTCCACCTTACTCCAGTCAGAATGGCAATCATAAAGAAATCCAACAACAATAGTTGCTGGCGAGGATGCGGGGAAAAAGGAACCCTCATTCACTGCTGGTGGGACTGCAAACTCGTTCAACCACTATGGAAAGCACTGTGGAGACTCCTGAACAGAATGGACAAAGAGCTATCAATGGACCCAGCTATCCCTCTACTAGGCTTCTACACCTGCGAGATGTCACATTTCAGCACAGAGACATTTGTGCAACCATGTTTATTGAAGCTCAATTCATTATAGCCAAGAATTGGAATCAACCCAAATGCCCATCCCTGGATCAATGGATAACAAAACTTTGGTACATTTACATGATGGAATTTTACTCATCAGAAAGGAAAAATGACATATTGACATTCAAGACAATTCTTATACAGGTTGTAAATTAATATTTAACTTCTTTAATAGGGTGGGCATTTCCTAAAGCAAGGCCTCATGTTGGGGACTCATGAAGGATTAAGCCATGGTTAATTTTAGCAACAGTGAGGAAATGGTGGTCATTCCACCTACTCTCACCTGGAAAGAATGTTAGTGATCACATATTTCCAATTTCCAATATGCTTCAACTAACCAGCAATGTAAAAATTGTTGTATAAGTGATTATAACTGAACTTCTTAACTAATTATAGGATATGAGCTTTGTCACCAGAAAAGGTAGAAAAGGAATTCTACCACTTTGAAGTCTGAGGCATCTCATTTTGTTTATTTGCTTGCTTGTTTTTCGTATGTAACTATTCTCCCTATAGGAGCTGCATGAGTAACAACATGAATCCATATGTTTCTTGCTTGCTCAATGGCAATCCTAAATTAGCAGCTACATGTGTTATTCTGACCAAGGTATTACAAAACTCCATGCTTTCACCTCAGCCTAGTTAAATGACTATTTTACAGTGAACACTTGCAAGATTGCTCATGTTGAAAAAGGAAAAATGATGTGTGACAGAAAGGGGTGCAGGGTAGTTTAAAAAAATATGTGTCCACTGGAGTTTTCTTATCACCTCTAACCTCCTCCTATAGCTCTGGTGAGGAGAGCCGGAAGATATGAAGGACTGTCCCCTCACCCCCTGCCCAGGAAGGCAAGGCTGGACAGCTGAGTGTAGGAGAGTTTAGGATGCTCTGTTTAAAAGGCCTGCAAAAACATTCTGGGCAGGAGATGCCAAAAATTTTGAAGCTCCCATCAAGCCACTGGCCTCCATCCAGGTAATGGCTTTTCCATCCCCTCAGCTCCTGGCTACAAGAGTTTTCCAGCAAAGAAAGAAGGAAAAGTGGTAAGGGCGAGGGAGGGGCAGCTTCCAGTTTATTCTCTGTGCAGCAGAGGGCAGAAAGGGCCAGACATAGAAGGCTGACATTTATGGAGAGCCTGAGGTCTCCAAAAGCACTCTGGGAAGATTACTGAGGTGAGCAGTCTGGTCTAAAAGGGCAACATAAGCTGACCTAAGAAAGTCCCTGTAACTTCCCAAAGAGTGATGCTGAGGGTGTAGAGATAGGAGCCAGAGCTGGCCAGATATGCCAACAGGGATCTGGCTGGATCTTGCCTTTAGGAAAGAAATAGACACTCTAGCTCTCTGCAGAGGATCAGCACATAGCATCATGGGACGAAGATGGACACCTAGAAAGCCCTCTCTGGCCTAGCCTCACCCTAGCCACCTTCCTGCCCATGACCAACAACAGCAGGTCAGGCATGCAAAAATTAATGACCTGGCTAGCCTCCTTTCGTCCCATATCACGGCTCTACCACCCAACCTCTTCTGCCTGGCATTTTCCTTCCATTTTAATATCAGAACTTTCACACGCTCGCCTGAGCTCCTGGACTCAGCAGAAAGGCCCATATAGCTGTCAGCAAACTGATAAGAACTTCCAAATGACTCCGCTGGGCCTCTTTAAAGAGAAGAGCCAAAGCAGCCCATAAAGAAGAGGGCAGGGGCCATGGAGCCAGGCGCTCCCGCCGCTTCAGCGCGGCACTAAAATGAACCGCAGATTTATGGGAGGGCTTTAGCCTCTGGCCCCAATCATCTGGGGGCTGAGGCTTGCCTCTGCTTTCCAGCGGGACTTCAAATATGAGCCGGAGCTGGCCTGGAGAGAAATGGCTGGTGGAAAGGAGTCTGGGAGGACAGAAAGAGAAGAGAAAGGGGAAGAGGCAAAGAGTGGCATGAAAATCCTACAAGTCTCCCTCCAGCAGGGCATGAGCAATCCTTGGTTCCAAAGTCCTGTCAAGCTCCCATAAACGCTTCCATTTGTAGCTCACATCTCCAGATTCCAGTCTGCAGCTCTTCAGCATCATCCACATCTCAGTTCTGATCTTAATTTTCCTTTGTATGTTTATTTTGTTTTTATTTTTTGGTTCAAAAAATGAGTAAAAATCATGACTTGGCAGAGAACATATTAGAAGAGGGGAAAACTCAGTATAAAACTGTGTTTCACCAGGAAGGGGTAAAGTAACAATACTTACCCAAATGTGTCACTGGATTAAAACATAAAGACCAGCAGGGAATTACTGATTTTTCTCTCCCTAGCCATTCTGATCCTAACAGAAAACCAGAGGTGAATGTCCCACCATGCCAAGATGTAAAAAGTACACTTGAAGCCACAGGGCTAAATCCTGTTTCAAGTTTCCAAGCCCAGAAGCAAATGCATAATACATCTGTGTGGGTAACTTGCTGTGGTTCCTGAAGACCACGCTCCTTACCAGCAGGCTCCTTCCAAAATTCAAATGCAGACCCCTGGGGAGCACTCCCAAATGACTGCCAGCAGAAGCAGGGACCAGAATCACATGCTTTAAATGCATGATCTCACTCTGTCAATGCAGCCACTTGGCAGTATCAGCAGCCCTGGGTATAGATAGCAAAACTGAAGCTAAGAAAGTAACTCACCCAGAGTGACAGAGCTGGTAAACAGAGAGCAGAGCTTAGGATTCAAATTCAGGTCTCTCCAACTCAAAAGCCCTATGCTTCCTACTACCAACTTTTCCAAACTTTTTGGATCAGGACTCTTAGTTTACAAAAATACATGAATATATTTTGCATGGCAATTCAAACTGATCCTTTTTCCTTAGAGTGCTAGGGATCGAACTCAAGCCCTTATGCATACTAGGCAAGCACTCTACCACTAAGCTACAGCCCCAGCCCCAGTAACTCAAAACTGAAGCAAAAGTCTCAAAAATTTCAAAAAATTACATTTACTATGTATAAGACTCTGATAGTTTCTCATTTAATTAAGAAAAATTAAATGACAGTGATAACCCACTGAATCAAACTCATGAGCTAATGATAAATCATTAAACCCAGTATGGAAAACACTGCAACACACTATGCAAAACAACCACCACAACAACAAAACCCACTAGACTGGGTGCTGGGAGACCTGCGCTCCAGCTTGGCTCTGGCCTCACAAAGCATTCTCAAAATCATCAGGACTCCAAGGCATTAGTAAAATCTGAGGAATGAGCTGTATGACTTCTAAGGTCTGACGTTCCCTAAATTTCTTTAATTATACAACCTCCACCTTTCCTCTCGAATCTCAGTTCTCTCTACTTGTTACTCATTCCCTTCCTTCCAGTTCTCTATGAGTTCCCTGCTGCGGGCACAAGGAGTCCTCCTAGCCCTGGCGGCTCCATCTTGCTCCACCTGATGGACTGCACCCTCATTCTCATCCTCTCTTCCTCACACAATGCACAGGGGCACAGCCTCCTTCTCTTCCTGACCCACCCTGCTCTGGGGTGATCCTGATGGCCCTCAGCACAACTGGTACCCAGCCCTCCTGGCCTTCTGGACTTCCCTATTACTGACAGCAAGCTGAGTTCCTTTCTGAAAGATAGGAGCTGTGCCCCTTCTTTTAATTTCTCTTGATGCTCCAACATAATACACAAAATACTCAAACATTCATTTGAGGATGTGCATTATAAAATTAAGAACCCTAGTTCTCCTAAATTTGGAGACTGCTTAAGTGAGCAATAGAGAAAAAAAATCAAACCAGCAAACACTGGTGTCACAGCAAGAACACTGACTCTATGCAAGGAAGTTATAATATTACCCAGTTAGACATGCACACAGATAAGATACACGAAAGCTGCCAGGGAACCCAGCTTTATGGCATCTCCATCTGGACCATGAAGACTTAAGTCTCAGAAGCTATACAAACAACTGCAAATCAGTCCAAACCTTAAAGACGAGAAAATTTATTTACAGGCCCTTGTGCACTATAAATCTGAGACAGTTCTATTAAAATGCTTTTCTTGGCTTCTCATCAGATACTCGGTAAAAGTTTTTTTTTTCCAACAAGGTTCCTAATACCAAAGTATTCTGTAAGTTAAAATATACACATATATACACACACACAAACACCGAGTTTTTCAAGCCCACCTTTTATCTCAGCATTTGGGAGGCAGAGGTAGGAGGATGGCTGTGCGCTCAAGGTCAGCCTGGCACTAGAGAGTTAGTTAAGGTCAACCTGGGCTAGAGTGAGACCTTACCAAAAAAGAAAAGTTTCAATTAAATGAGTATTTATCTGATTTTAAACAATGTTCACTGGTTGGTACCCTTCACAGTATGGATTTATTCACAAGAAGACTTAAATAGTTCACAGACTGCTGAAAAAAATATGCAATTTA
The DNA here is from genome assembly GCA_004024765.1 of Zapus hudsonius. Classification (NCBI taxonomy): domain Eukaryota; kingdom Metazoa; phylum Chordata; class Mammalia; order Rodentia; family Dipodidae; genus Zapus; species Zapus hudsonius. Next base: position 23,831 of record PVHP010003221.1, read on the forward strand.
CAATCTCCTACAAGAGATGTTAGCCATCACAGGCTGTGTCATAACCACTGGAAGAGCTCCAGGAGTCCAGACAGTGCTCCCTTTGAAGGGAAACAATGCAGTAGTGTGTGTTTGTTTTTCTTTTCTTTCCTTGTAGTGCTGAAGACTGAAATCAGGGCCTTGTGCATGCAAGGCACACACTACCACTGAACTGCACTACCAACCTGATACTTTAAAAAAATATATTGTGTGTGTATGTATGAATATGTAGATGTGTGTACCTGTATGCATGTGTGTAGTGTATGAAGTTCGTGTGCAATAGAACACATGTGGAGGTCTCTCTCCAGCCTGCCCTTAGGGTTACTTTGTCTTTGCCCTGGGTTTTGTGTGCTGGCCTAAGTGCTTCAGGATTCTCCTGGCTCTACCTCCCATTACCGTAGGTATACGGGGTTACAAACACATGCACAGCTTGTTGCCTGTTTTTTGTGGACGCCAGGGAGTTGAACTTGGACTGGCTAGCTTGCAAGCTAGTGCCTTTAACCACCGAGCCATTTCCCCAGCCCTGGTCTGTAGGGCATAAAGCTGAGGTTGGGGAAGACACCTCAAAGCACCCTGTCAGTACTAGGCCAGGATAGTTATATAAATGTTTGTAGAAGCCCTCAAAGTCTAGCCTATGTGCAGAAAAATTCAGCATTTCACAGTCTGGGGGAAGGGGTAAGAATCACAGACATTATAAAACTGAATCTGGAAATTAAGAGAAACCTTTTCCTTTTAACATATTTCCAGGCATGTGTCCAGTCTTAACTGCCTCAAGCAACCACTTAGGGAACAGCCTAGGCAGCAAGCAGTCAGCTTGAATTGTTGGAAGTGTGGCCTGATGTTACCTGCAGTCTTGGCCAAATGGCTCTGGGGCAGTAGAACACCGTGTGCTCTGCCTGCGTCTCAGGCTGTGTGGTCTTGGGAGGATTATTTCAGCATCTTTATCCTCAACTCTTCACATAAAAATTCAGATTCCTCGTCTAACAGCTAATCTTCCTCTTCTGTTGAAAGAGTCAGTTTTGTACACTGAAGTATGTTGGGGTGGCATGAGGGAGAAATGGACAGACTTGCTATATAACTGTCACAGACATAACATCCGGTAACAGGAGTCCTCGATAATACACAGGTGTGAGTGGCTGAGGCTTCTAGACTTGTGAGGAAATAATAAACACTTTTTAGAAATAAAAATTTAGATGTTCTCTACAGTAAACATTATAGAATATATTACATAAGATTCAGCATTTTTATGTATGTGTATAATACATATACAAACATATATATAAACATACACAAAATTAAACCTTAACTTAAAGATATCAGATGCCCATGAATAACAACTTTGGGATAAAGAGAGAGACTCAGTGTCCAAATTGATGGCAAGACTCATTTGAGTGTCAGAATTCAAGATACTAGAAACAAATATATACTTCTACAATATACTTCCAATGATACACCATGTGACAGTGAGGCCTGCAAAACGGGCTGGGCTCATGGGCAACACTCTGAGAGTCCTTTTAATCCTCTCAATTCTTAGCAGACTGGCAGATTTCCCATCTCAGAGACCCTCATTTATAGTCATTTTTCTCCCCTTCCAGTTTGTCACTCCTAGACAACTGGAGCTATGGAAACCAAATACTGAAATTCAGTGTGTTGAGATTCTGTATTAATAAGACAAACAAAAGTACCCTGCTAGGGGCTTGCTTACAAATAAAGCACATGAACTTGTGTTCTGGGGTGGCTTCTGTCCTGTCTGGACCCCACGGAGGCCTCCACCACACTCCTAGTGCAGAAGGGTACTGCACATCTGGGTTTTATGTAGCTAAGCAGCCTCTGCCTTTTTCCTAATAGCTCACTATGTTCACAAGTGCAGCTCTGCAGCAGATACTTGGCATTCTTGATGGGCAAATGTGAAGGCACACTGAGATGGACAATGGCACAGACAGAAGAAACCACTAGTTTCACTTCTCCCAAGTGCTAATGGGTCAGGAGAAACGATGCTCCATGCTTCTGTCATGTCAAAGGGCCCTAGTCAAGTGAGTACAAAGAAGAGTTCAAAGGCAAGGCAGGCTCCTCACTTCCACCTCCTAGTGTGGCTGAGGTTAGAGGTCACTACTGGTGGAGCCACTGACCAATAAAAGAATGTTTTGAAACTCTGCTTAACAGATAAACTGGGGATCCACTTACACCTCTTTCCCTTTCTGTACAAGCATTTCTAACTGTCCAGTCTGTCTTCCCAGGCTTCCAAGAACCTAGTGCATACTTGTGATTCAAGGGACTCTAGGGATATGAATGTACCATTTGAACTTCAGAAAACTATCTAGCTCATACTTTATCCTTCCTTCTGACATAGAAAAACTCATCTTTTAGGCATCTCCGCAAATGCTGTCTCCCAATCTATCCATCCTGTCACATCAGCCCAAGCTCTGTCCCTTTAGCCTTTAACACTCCAAGGAACACTGACACCATCTTCCCAAATGACTGTGAGTGTGAATCATGCACCCCAAGATGACTTCTCTTGTAAGGGGAGTCAGAGTCCTTAGTGTGGTCCATAATCTATCCCTAAACAAAACAATCAAGGCTTCAGTAAATCAATTAACCACTAGTTACCTCAAAGATGACAGAAGTCCAACTGAGAAGTCAGCTTTGCCCTGTTACAGATATTACCCCCTACTAATTTACAGAGCTTGTGTTTCTTTTTATGGCATCTTTGTTAACAAAGCTAATTGTCGAATCATACACTAAATAAGATCCCGCTACGTCTGACGAGAGTGTACAAGTGTGTCCACACTGCTCGCTGGGGACCTTTTAGGAGTAAATGCCAGAGACAATTTTCTTTGCTATAGTCTCCTTCAAAAACATCAGCTTAATTCCACTCTAGCTTGCTTGCTTACAGCTCTAGCCTTGTCTGCAACTGCGCATGCCTCACTATCACATTAAAGGTCAACATGCAAATCAATTTCTTTTCCTGGGCAGAAAGAATATCTTTTCCCAGAACTGAACTCCCAGTCACAATAAAGATCTTCATGAGTGTATCCAATTCTCATATCTCATATCATATCAGAAAGATCCCAAACTCAAAGCTGCAAAATGTGGCTGCAATACCTTTCTCACCAAAACCCCACCCCCATTTCTGGAGTGAGGTTCAATCCAGGAAGAGTACATGCCTGCACTGTCATCTGCACAAAACGGTCTCTAGAGAGCAACAATGAGGACCATGTCCCCGTGAGAAAGAAGCAGGGAAGTTCATGGCATTTAGGATTTCTTGCAAAGATTTAGAGCTTCAGAGAATGAGTCACTTAAGAGCAGATGGAGACCTCTGCTGGCTACAACTGTCCCTGCAGCTCCTTAACAGCTCTGGCTTTCTCTTCAGCCTCTGCTCATTCTGACCTATCAGCTAGAGCCATGAGGAATCACTGATGGAAATGGTTAACCTCTGAAGGTCTGTGCCTGGCTTCCAAGAAGCTCCATATCCCTCTAGAGACAGCAGGGCCTGCTCTCTAAGGAGGCTGTGGGGATCACCTACTCATACTGGTGTACTGTCACTCCAACATCACCAGCCAACACCCTCACCAGAGCTCAAACGACTGAGCTGGTAGACACTAGTTGAGCCTTCAAACTAGGAGCTAAATAAACCTTTTCTCTTTATAAGCGAAGAGCCTCAGATATCTCTGTGTAGTAGCACAACACTGATGAATACTTTCTATTCTGGGAGATGACATATTATCAATGCAATAGGGGTTCTCAAGAATAGCATTCTGTCCCCACCCACGGAGGATATTTGTCAGTATCCAGAGACAGAGTAGTTTTAACAATTTGCGGGAGGGGAGGACACTATTGGCTTCTAACAGTAGTTTATCTAGTCATCCTCTATACCTAACTGGGAATGTTTTCAGTCAGATCATCTCACCTTGAGTTGGGATTGGCTCAGACCAGAAATGCAAGGTTGGGGTTGGGAGAGAAAGAGACCTTTGGGGGGGTCATGAAATACTCAGGAAAGGGAAGCAGACTGGTGGGCACCAGAGGAGAGATGAGAAGCAGTGCCAGGAATGCAAACATTGGGAAGCAGGAGAGGGTGGTAAGAAAGGGCGGTAGGGGAGTACAACAGTTGGCATGATGGAAGGAGATGCCCCCTATCAGAGGAAGTCACTGGCTTTCCTGACCTGAGGCATCAGAGGGAGAAGGGATGGCCACTTAACTGTCAGCCATTATCTGGAACATGCTTGTAGAGGCAAGAGCTTCATAGAGTTGTTAAATAGTGACATGAAACACGAGAGGCGATTTCACCAACCCTTCATTTCATAAATGAGAAAATTAAAACCTAGGCAGCTCTGGTGACTTAGCGTGGTCATCAATTAATCTAGACAGAGCCAGGGCTTAAACCCAAGTCTTCTGACTCCAAGCTTCTCTTTGAACTCCAAAAACCTACAAGAGCCTGTTTGAAAGGCCCTGCATTCATTCCATGCCAACTGTTTCATGATGCTGAGCCCGCCCCTGACAGACAGCGCACGGCAGGCTTGCTCTGGCTCACAGCTTACCCTTGTCCTTGAGGGACAGCCATACTGCTCTGGGAGCCATCAGGAGAGACTTGACTCAAAAGTGCAAAAAGTCTCTTTTCAAGTGTGGGGTGGTTCAGGCAGTCAGGTGACTGGGTGGAATCTGCTCATTTTCACCTCCCCAGTTTCTTAACATTTCTAGACTCAAATCTCATTCAACATGGGATTTTATTAAGTGTGTAATTCTATAATTAGTTTTGTTAGTAAAGATGCCAGAAAAAGGGAACACAGAACACAAACACCACGACTCTCCAACAAGCATTTCTTCCACATTTTAAGAGCTGCAGGCTTACGGCGGAAACCTACCATCTCTCGGATAAAGTGGGAAGTCAGTAATGACAGAAGCCCAGAAACCCAGCAGGCAGGGGACCACCAGCCCTCTGCGCATCCCCTTCCCATCAGGATGTTTCTGAGGCCCACAGGCCCTGTACTTAAAAAAATGCAAGAACCTCCTAACTCACTACTGTGTGAGAAGTCCAGCATTGCTGCAGCTTGAATCACAAGTGTCTCTGTGGAGGCTGTGTGTTCAAGACCCCAGAGTAGAGGCTGAGGGAGGTGGAAGAGCTTTTGAGAAGTAGAACCTAGTTGGAGAGGGGGAGTTTCACGTCACAGGGGACTGTGAGACCCTGATCTTTTTGTCTTTATTCTTTTACTCCACAGCCTAAGGTGAGCAGCTTTGCTCAGCCATACAGCCTTACGATGTGCTGTCCCTCCACCCCCAACAGAGGCCTAAAACCAGTGACTCTGTCCAATCATGGACTAGAACCTGAAGAACTGTGAGCAAAAAATAACCTTTTTCTCTTTATAATGTAATGATCTCAGGTATTTCAGTGATGAAAAGCTGACTGACACAGGTATCATAGAACTAAACACAGCCATTTTACAACTCTTTCTGAAAACCTAGAAATGACAAGTAATGGGATAAGTCAACAGCCCATGATGAGGCTGTGTGAGAGACAAATCAGCAGCAGCAACATGCAGATACTACACAGCAGAGGGCTTGGTGGCACCTGGCACTATGCCAAGGCCTGGCGCAGAGTCCCAAGCAGGTAAGGGAGGAAGGCAGGCTCAGAGTACACTTAAGAGGAAGGTGGCACTAAGTCCTCTCCTCACTCCACAGCTAAGTGACCTTGTGCCCTTAGCCAGATACTTGCAGCCTGCTCTCTGAATGTCACATGGATGATGTGTCAAGCTGACAACATGGGCTATGTACTGAGAATTTCTGAGACTCTTCTAACTCATCTCCAATGGAGATCATGCTGGTAGAAATTAATATAACTTTTAAAAATATATATATTAAAATGGGGCTGGAGAGATGGCCCAGTGGTTAAAGGCACTTGCTTGCAAGGCCTAATGACCCAGGTTCGATTCCCCAGTACTCATGTAAAACCAGATGCACAAAGTGGCACATGATCTGGAGTTTGTTTGCAGTGGCCATACCCACCCCCCTCAAATAAACAAATAAAAATATTTTCAAAATACTAAAATAAACAAAGAGACAAACACAGTACCATTTCAATATAGTCTTTTAAATTTCTTTAATTTGCTTGACATTGAAGCTCAGATTTCTTCCAGGAGAAAGAAGAAATGGAACCCCCAGTGAAGTCCTTCAGGCAGTCAGGGACCTGCCCAGGACAGGCATAGCAGAATGGAAGGAGAGGTGTGGAGAATGGTCAAGGGGACAGGAAGGTCACTTGTTACACAGACCATCTGCCCTGGGCCCAAGCACAGCTGCGGTCCCATAGTCATGCCACACAGAAACACAGCACTGCTTCCTGTCTTGGTCACTGTTAGCAACCTGCTGTGACTACAAATCTTCCTTGTCAAGACCTTGCTCAGGGAAGACACTGAGGTCACAGGAGGTATACCCCAGTGGATTCTCAAAACCCCTGACAGTCATTCTTCCAAACCTACCCTCCTGTCATCAGCTGATACAATGAGGAGATAGCACACTCATACATGTGGCCACAGGCCCTCTGGGGCCAAGCAGTCAAAATCACCACTTCACCAACGCCCCCCGCCCAACTTCACCTGCCCAACAGGATGGCTTGAGCTTGGCCTCTTACCTGTCTCTGCATCTCTTCAATCTGTCTTTGTGGGATGCTCTGCAGAATACTGTATATGTCTGACATCTTTTCTTCAGGTATGACCACAGATGCTCTGTAGAAAACAGCAAAACAACTTACATGTGTGCAGTCCTTTCCAGAAAGCACTTCTGCATACACTCCTGCTCAGTCTCATAAGCAGAAACAAAACCTAAACTCCTTCAATCCCACAGCCCATCCAGGAAATATCCTCTCTCCCTCCCCTCTCATGGCCAACCCCAATTTCTCCCCTCTCCCTCACCCCATTGATCTTTCATCTGTCCTCACTCATGTTGCTCAGTTACCTAACACACCAAGCTCTGCCCTTCCACAGAACCTTTGGATGTGACATTCTACCCTCTAGGCATACTCTTGTGTTTGTGGCACTATTCTTCACTCTTCCCTGTGGTCTCTGAATTAACAATTACTCCCCTGCTCAGCATCCATGATGGTTTATGTTGTCTGTTAATACTGTTAGCGTGAATAGCCTGTGAGGGACTGCCTAGGTTAGTTTAGACTCTGGATTTGTCTGTGAGCGATTATCTTGGCTAGGATGATTGAGGTGGGAAGAACCCCTGGTGGGTGGTACCATTCCATGGGCTGGGGTCCTGGACTGTACAAAAAGAAGAGAGTTGGTTGAGAATTAGCCTTCATCCCTCTCTGCTTCCTTACTGTGGACTGAATGTAACCAGTTGTCTGAAGCTCCCACCATCATGCCGTCCCTGCCATGATGGACTACAACCTGGAACTATAAGCTGAACTAAGCCCTTAAATTGCTTCTAGTGAGATATTCTGTCCCTGAAATTGGAAGGTAACTAATAAACCCTTTTTAAATCTCTATACAAATCCATCCATTGATTCAGCATTTACTCATACAGCCGAACACTGGTAATTCAACAGTGAACAAATCAAGGGAGGAAGGTAAGGAACGAAGGGGCAGCAGGCCATGAGAAGGCCTTAGGGAAGAGCACTCCATGGAGAGGCTCCCAAGAGCAAGGCCGAGGAAGCAGCATGTTGGGTACCTTCTGGGAACAGCTCAGAGGCCCCTGTGGTTGGGGCAGAGTAAACAGGATGAAGAAATAACTAGAGCCAAGGAGAAATGGGGAGGGCATGTCACAGCAAGGCACAGAGACCCTGGAAGCCACAGAACTTGGTGCTGAAATGGGAAATCACTAGAAGTTTAGGCAAAGGCATAATGAACCCTGAATAAGCTCCACTAGGCCCACCCTGGAGCAAGTGACAAGAAGCAGAGGCAGGCCAAAACCGCTGACCAGGAGAACTGGGGAGGAGGTGAGGGCTAAGCCAACAGGATTCCTTCACAGATCAGTATGGGTGTAAGAAGAGGGACTCAACAATAACTTCCCACCAGCAGTTAGAGAATGTAATTATGCTTTGAATAAATTCATTGATTAAAACCTAATTAATGCTCCCACCCACAAGTCTGGTCCCACCAAATGTATCCTGAGTACCTGGGATGCCACCTAGCACATAAACAGGTTTGTGAACGTTTGCTAACTAAGTAAGTGAGAGACAGGACCAAAAAAAGATAGAGTATCCTGACACAGAGCCAGCCAGTAAGAGCTGGCTGGCTGAACCCAGACCTTCAGACTTCAACCCAGAGCCCTCCCACCATGTATCCACAACCGTTCCCCCCAAGCTGGTCCTGGTTCTCCAGGGATATCCTTGTACACCCTGCTCCTGCCACTGCCACAGTCTCCTCACTCTCCTAACACAGTGCCCAGACCATGAGGTGTCGGACACATCATAGTATTCAGCAGCTGCTGACTTACTTTTCTATTTTCAACCACTGAAACACAAGCTTCTTGGGAGGAAGGTCTAGCCTTGCTAGGCTTGGGACCCTCTGCTGACAGAGCCCATCAAATAAAAGGTGCTCAATAAATGCTCTCCTGGATGGATAAATGCTGTAAGTGGCTCCTCACTTCTCTTTCAAGCAGTCAGGCTTCTATTCTGGGCTGGCAAAGACCCTGTGCACACATAAACTCTGACATTTTCCCAGAATATCATACAGGTTGACCACTCCCAAGGCCAAACTCCAAAAATCCAAAATCCCCCAAATCTGTAGCTTTCTGATCATCACATGATACCAAAGTAGCAAATTCCACAGTGAGAAATTCTATTTCACATACAAACGTATTAGAAAACATTGAATAAGATTACTCTCAGGCTATGCGCACAAGGTGTATATAGAATACAAATGAATTTCATCTTTAGACTTGTCTTCTCCCTAGAATATCTCATGAGTGTGCAAATATTTCAAAATCCAAAAAATCCCATAATATGAAATACTTCTGGTCTCCAGCGTTTCAGATAAAGGATTCTTGATCTTAATCATTCATTAAGGTTTATCTTCCCCTACTAAATTCTAGCCTCCTCAGAAACAAACTATTATAAACAATAGGCTTTGAAGTAAGTTTAAGATGTGTGAATAGGTTAATGAATTCATGTTATTTAAATTGTTCTGTAACATCAGGAGTAGATAAATTACCATAAAAGCTGGGAAAGAAAGAGGAACTAAGTCCCTCCTGGCTAGCTTTCATAGTGCTGGAAAGCCCTATGAGAGCTACTGAAGGACAATGGTCAACAACTTGAATAAGCAGGAGACCCTGCAGACTATAAAATCAACAAGCTGAACAAGAAGTACACACGTGCAATAGTGGCATGCATCCTCTGCAGATAACCAACTATTCTCTGATTGGATATGAGGCTCACTCAGTGGGAGAGAACTCATATCTGGTATTGGAAACCAAGACAGAAACCCATGGTCAGGAAACTCAGACTTCAGAGAGAAGCCTCCACTGCTCTCTGGAGAAGAAAAGTGGTTTGCACACTAAAAAAAAATATATATATATATATGTCAAATAACTTTGCATTCCCCCTTTAACCCAAGCTGTTCTCACTCTTGGCTGGAGAATCTGCTTAATTTTACAGATAGCAGAGAAAATGGTGGAGAACCAAGATTTATTGCTAAGACAAGAAGATAGCCGGCTGCCCACCGTGAGAAACTGCAGAGGAAGTGATGACATGAATATGCTCTTACTGCTGACCTGACAACCAGTTTCAGGGTGATGGTGACAGACACAGTTATCAATCAAAACCTATCAAAGCAGAAATCCAGAGGCTACAGAGAACTCAACACTACATCAGACTGCCAGCAGGCCTGTCATGGCTCAGGGAACATTGCAGAAGAGAGGACAGAAAGATGTAGGAGCCACAGAGTGGGTAGGAATATCCTGAGGCACGGTCTCCTCCCCCAGCTCTCCTATGGGGACTGACTGAGGCCTTCATGATCCCACAGTGGATACGGGGCCCCCAGGGTAATGGAAACTGGGGTGGGGGAGGGGAGGAGAGTACAACTTATTACATTATATATAAAATTTTAAAAATAAAAAGTGAAAAATACTGTTTTTTAAAAGCTGGAAGAAGAAAAAAGTTAAATGTGTGGCAGCAAGACATGGCTGCAAGGAATATAGCAAAGGAACTAAGTTTCACCAATCTTCAACCAAAGTCTTGGAAAACTGACAAGGGTAGAGGGCAACTCCTGCAAACATAAGCACCCAAAGCCTGCTATGAGGCCTCTGCCCCTGGGAACTTTCTGCTTCTATCCAGACAGAGGCTCGCCACTGCAGCTGCACATCTGGTTACCTGGGAACTTTAAATTCTGAACCCCTGGGATGCAGTCAAGGCATTCTGAAATGCTCTCCAGGTGAGTCGAGTCTGTGGTCAGGCTTGAAAACCACTGGGTTAGGCCACTGCTTTGTGGAAAGAGCCTGGCAGGAAGTATTTTAGGCCCTGTGAGCTGCACAGCCACTGCAAGTACTCAGCTCTGCACAAGTAGAACACCAGAAACCAGACAGGACACAGAGGAAAGGTATGGCTCCGTCTCCATGAAATTACAAAAACAGCCAGCCTGAAAAACTGGCGCACTGACCTCAGCTTGTCAAACTGCTCTAGCCAGTGTGCTACATCTCCTGGTGAGGACACGGTAAAACAGGCTGACGTAGTACAGGAGGGCGCCCCTTATCAAAATGCCAGTCCCAACATGGCTCAGACTGTGGAACACCGGCATACACAAGTCTAAATATGAGATGCATTTATGTTTCATGTACCACTTATACACACAACCGGAATGGAATCTACAGTATGCCAGCATTTCTTTATACCACCTGAGTTCACTGAATTTCAGGGAAAATATTTAATTTATTCAAAATGGACAGATGATTTTTGGAAGGAAGGATGGGGAAACTTGGCACCTGAGTCCTCCTGGCCAACCTAGGACTACATCATGGGCAATACTTTCAAAATTGTTATGAAGCAATATGTGCAGCATTCACATGGACTTGACCATGCTCCAATCAGGTATCACATTAATTCTTTTTTTTCTTTAGTGTATGGTCATTGTCTAAAATAATGGGTTCCATTAGGACATTATAGTACATGTGTGTCATGTGCTTGGGTCTTATCTGATCCCCCATCTCCTCTCCTGCCATCCACTTCCCTGCACCAGCATTCTACAAGGTCGGGGTGACCATTTGTGACATCATGACAGAGCTCAAAGTTTCACTGAAGCATTTCCGATTTTGAGTTTTCAGGTTTTTCATAGTTCTCAAACCTGGTGTTATGATTAGAATATGAACACCCCCCCCCCCCATAGGTTCATGTGTTTGAACACTTGGTTGACAGCAGGTGGTGCTGTTTGGGAGATTATAGAACCTTTAGGAGATGGAGCCTAGTGGGGGAAATGGACTAGTGGGCCTGGAGGTTTTGTAAGTCAGCTCCTCGTGGTTTGCCCTGTTTCCTGACTACAGCTGCAATGTGATGAGCAGCTTTCTGCCATCGCTAACGTGCTAGAATATATCCCTGGGGAAATGAAAGCCAAGTGAACACTTCCTTCCTTCCACTGCTTTTTGTCAGGTGTTTGGTCATGGAGGGAGTAAAGAAATGCATCTGGATATGCCTTATAATTATCCAAAGAGCATTTTTTTTCAAAAAAAATTTTTTTCAAGCAGAGAGAAAGAGAGAGAATGAACAAATGAGCTAGAGAGAATGAACAAGTGAGCTAGAGAGAATGGGCACACCAGGGCTGCTCCAGCCACTGCAAACGAGCTCTAGATGCATGTGCTACTTTGTGCATCTGGCTGTACATGAGTACTTGGGTATCAAACCTGGGTCATTAGGCTTTGCAAGCAAGTGCTATAACCACTTAGCCATCTCCCCAGTCATTAGCACAACCACTAGGTACAGTTCATTAGATAGCATACCCACCTCTTCCAGTCAAGAACTTCAGAGAAAGGCAGAATATAGGAGTCAGCGATGATGACTGGGACACAGCCAGCCTGTAATACTTCACTCAGGGCTGCCTGGCCCAGCCGAGCTCCACGAAAGACCACACAGAAAGCAGCCTCCTGCAGGAACATGAGAAGAGACTGAGGGTTACAAACCAGTCTTGCCCATCACTGACTTGGATCCCTGCACAGCATGACATTGCCCCAAGGCTTACATCAAGCAATCCTGAGGAGTCTTGACACAAAGTGTCTGAAGACTTCACACTTGCAAAGCATGAAAAGCTCAACTGCTTGCAGTATTCCCATTTTTCCACTCTTCAGTGCTACCCCAATACCCATGTTCAAAGCCAACGTCAAAGTCTTCCTTTGGTCAGGCGACCACAGGAGTTCCTTCGTACTGGTTTCTGTTAGTGCCAATATACTGTGTAAACACACCATGGCATGTGGTCAGAACAATGTCTACAACACTGACCTCAGCCCACCCTGCAATTGGAACATCAGGCTCTCTAAGATTCTCGGTCTAAAGGGAAGTGTGAAGTCTCAGCTCTCTTTCCTACTCCCTACAGATCTAGCAGTGGCTGCAGAGAAAAAAAAAAGTCATTAAAGGAATGTGATGGCTTTGAAAAGACATCAAACTAGATATGTTCTATCTAGAAATCTAACAAAAAGGTCTCAAAAAAATCTCTTCCTCAAGGCTGGGTAGATGGCTCAGCAGTTCAGAGTGCTTGCCACTGAAACATGATGCCTCTTGGGCTCGAAACTGCCACGTTCAACTCCCCAGAACCCACGTAAAAGCTGGGCATGGCCACGCAAGTCTGGAACCTCAGTCCACAGGGGACATAGACCAGAGAACTGCTGGAAAAAGTAGGAAGTAAGCTGCAAGGTCACACTGATATGGTGGCCCCAACCCAGACAGACCTTTTAAGGTCCTGTTCCCTGGCTGTGGGAACAGGTTCAGAGCAGTCCAGAGCTGAGGCCCCACTGGAGATGTTTGGATAGGGTAACTTAGCTTTGTATTTCTCTTTTTGCCTTGCAGGTGGGAGCAGTCTCCTCCAAGATTCCACAAGAACCCCCGCCCCCAAACACACACACACACACTTGCCTTTCTACTAAAGCAGTGGGGAGAATTAGATACCTACAGCCTAATAATTATCTTCAGCTCTAAGTTACTGGGAGCAGAGCTGAAATTCCAGCCTAAGGTATGCAGAGAGCAGTCTGAGCTATGCCTGGATTCCCTGCTGTTTGGCTGCCAGTGTACTTGCTTTTGGAGGTCCTGGTTTTTCTCTCTGCTTGGATCTGTAAGCTTCAAATAAATTTCATTTCTCCTATAAACTGTTCTTGGTTTGGAGGTTCATCCCAGCAACATATAGCTGACTATGACGCCTTTAATCCAAGCACTGGAGAGGCTGGCGATCAGGAGTTTGAGGCCAGCCTACCTCCAGACAATGACAACAGAAGCTCTCTTAATCCCTGAGGATACCAAATTAACTTTGAGGGCACTTCTCGTGATGTCTTAAAACAGAGATGTTAGGTCTTTATTTGGATTCAGTTGTTTTTTAACAAAACCCTTACCAAGTTTTAAAAATTTATGGGAAAGAATTATTTCCAGGGTGTTATCATGTTTCACCTATACTTCCAAACCCACGATTTTGTTCAAGACTGATGTAAGTGTCCTGAGTGTGTACTAACCATAGGTAGAATCCAAAGCTGATTGGAGACACCAGAGATTGGACACTGCCCTCTCAGGTCACATAGGCCCAGAAAGCAAAGGGGCACTCCTAACGTGTTCTACAGTCACCTATTCTCTTGACCAGAGTTCATGGAGACAGAGTTAGACTCCAACCAGTGTACAGTGTGCAAAAGGAGAGTCAGAATAGAAAGCAAGATGCACAATGCTTCCAAAGAAAGCTACATGGTCAGCACAGCCCTGACTCATCCTAGCAGATGGCACAAATGCTGAGAGCCGAAGCTCCTCCCAGTTCCCTAAGGGTCACTCCTGAAAAGCCACAGGTGACCTTAAAAATAAGCAGAGTGAAATTTTGTCTATCTTCTTGGTCTTAAGCACTCAGCAAGAAAAGTATAGCCAGGAGGAAGTAAAGTAACAACAACAACAAAAAAAAACCTGTGCCATTATCAAAGTTAAATGTTGTGCATGTATTCTTGATTCTGGTAATGTCTCATCTGATTTGCAAGATCTTTAAGAACAGGTATAGACTACATCAGACATTACCATGACATTTGCTTAAAACTTTGTAAATGATTCTAAACCTTCATGGTGAATGAAAATTATGCCTATCATTTCTAGTAATAGTAATTCTGTTAATTTCAGGAACTTGTGTGCTCAACTTTATCTCTTCTTGTTTACAGTCAGGTCTCATACCCAAATGGTCCTGTGATAACATAACCTCATCGACCTAGATTCCCCTGACTGCCCTCTAAGACCTGCAAGTCCTCAAAACAAGACAGGCTGTCATTGTTTGATCCAGGTGTTCCCTACAAACAAATGAATGTGTTCTGATTGATCCATCCTCAGCTGATGGCAGGTTGGGTTTTACAACCTCACTGGAGCTGAGTTGTCAGGGGCGGGATTATAGCAGTTATAAGCCAGCTTCTCCTTGCCAGTGTTTGACACACCCTCCTGCCACTGTTTGCAGTGCTGTGGCAGAGGTGATGTCCACCACTCTGCTCATGCCATCGTTTTCCCTGCCAGGATGAAGTCTCCCCTCGAGTCCGTAAGCCAAATAAACCCTTTCCTCCACAAGCCGCTTTTGCTTGGGTTCTTTCTGTGCATCAACTAAAAAGTTGACAACAGTTTTGATACCAGGAGTGGGGTCTGTTGCTACTAGAACCCTGATCTTGTGGCTTGGCCTTTTGGAAGTGATCTGCAGGAGGAATATGGAAGGATTTGAAATCTCAGCCTAAGAGACACCTTGCAGTGCTGTGAGTACAGCTTTATGGACCATTCTGGTCAGAGTTAAAAGACCTGAATGGAATAAGAACTATGGACTGTAAGGTTTGGCTTACAAGGGTGAGAAAGAACTTTGTCAGGACTGTGCCAGAAGCAGTTTGTGTAAGAGGCTTACTGGACTCTGTCTGCCTGTGTCCTGAGAACTTGTGCTGGGTTGCTTTGCATGGCATGGAAATGGACTGGTGTGAGCAGATGGAGATGGCACAGAAAGAAAGTTCTTTGGGCCAAAATTTCTGCCCATTCAGCTGCAATTATTTGAGAGATTACAACCATTGAGATTGGGCCATAATACCAAATAATAAACCCATAATGGTACAGAACATTCACACTGCAAAAGATAACATGAGACATGGGAAAAATAGATTGAACCAATACAAGATTTAAAACAAGCAGGGTATCATCAATCTCTAACTCCAAGTTCAATGATTCTAACCAATAACAAGTCTCTTGGAGATTTGATTCCACCCCTCCAGCTCGGCTATTCATAGTCCAGGAAAACTTCATCCAGTGTTGGCTGCTCGCCTTGGCAGCCATCCATAGTCCTGGCATTTTATTGGGTCTCCATTGCAACCCACAGTTCATCTTCATGGCTCCATCGGTCTCCATGCAGGCAATCTAGCACACCTGCTTCACATTGCCGCTGACCATTTTTTCAAGTGGCACATGTGTCTAAAGTACATTTGCAGCAGCTGGAGGCCCTGGCACACCCATTCTCTCTTCTCCCTCTCTCTCATAGCCTCTCTGTATATCTCTCTCTCTCTCTCTCTCTGTGCTTGAAAATAAATTTTTAAAAAAGAATGGGAACTCTAAAGAGCTCCAATGGCTCAGTGCTCACTTTCCCCTAATGCCTTGCTTTTATTCTTTCTCCCCAACATTCTCTTTCAGGACTGTTTTCATGCACTGTACCAATACACTTTCCGAGTCCTTTACACACGCAGAAGTACCCCAACTGCCACACCCAATGACCTCATTCAACTCAAAGAAGCCCGATCAGCCATTGCCCTGGTTCCCTAACCACAGTTAGGGCTGCTTTCTCAGAGAAGAACTTGTGGCAGTTTAGGGTTAAAGCAAGGAGTGCCCTTGAGCCTGTCCTTGCAGTTTCCACCTTGCTGGAGAGCAAACAGAGATACAGCTGTTCCTTACCTCTTGCTGCCTAAAGGAGTTCCCTAAATCTGGTTTTCCATAAACTCAACCTGAGTCCCTCTCTAGGCAGGAGCTCCCCTTTCCTAGAATTAAGATTCCTGGAAAGATTAAACCTGAACTGAGCATTGAGGTTAGTTAGCTCAGCACCCACCCAAATTTGGGTCTCTAGTTGGGTTGACCCCTCTCTGCCTTCTCACAGGCAGGAGCTTTCTATACTCTCTCCTTTATCTTACGTTCAGGGCTTTTCCCTGCTTCTCCCTCCGCATAGGAAGAGGCTCTCTGGATTCTCTTCCTTCTCTTAAACTCTGGGTTTCCCCATTTCTGGGAACCCCTTCATGCTGCTTGGGCATGAACTCTGTCCTCCTTCCTTCCCTTAAATTCTATCTATAATCTAATAGAATCTAATAGAACTGTAAACTTTCATAAATAAAAACAAATTTAAAAGTCAGAAAAAAAGAACTCAGGTACGATGGCCCACACCTGTAATCCCAGTACTTGGGAGGATGAGGAAGGGGAATCATAAGATTTAAGATATCCTGGGCTACATAGCAAAAGCCTGTCTCAAAAAGCCCAAAATAGAACCAGGTATGGTATTGCACGCCTATAAATCCAAACCTTGGGAAACGGAGGCAGGAGGATCAGGAATTCAAGGTCATCCTTGGCTACAAGGTTATTCAAGCATGTTCAAAGCCAGCTTTGCTGTATAACACCCTGTCTCAAAAATAAATGAGTGAATGAATGAATGAAGTTAAGAGAAAAAGGAAAGCTCAGGAAATACATGAAAAAACTTGATCTCCCAAAGTCCTCTGGGGATAAAGAAGAGAAGTAATAAGAGAGGAAAAAATATGTACATGTATTGTCAACAAAAAGTTTTTTAAAAAGTTAAAAGAACATTTGAGAGGAGAGATGCACCATGATGAGGTATGAGCAGACATGTGTGAAGAGCCACAGCCAGAAGAGGTCACACATGCTGACAAACCATTTTTCCTGTCTAGACAAAGTTCTCTATAAATACTCCTGCTCCCATCACACTGTTCAGTCAGATTCTGAGGAAGATGCAGCACTTCCTGAAAGTGTTTTAACAATCTGAGGATGAGCTAGCTCTCTGGGAATTTAAGACATGAATGAAGCTGGGTGGCACATGGCTTTAATCCCAGCACTCAGGAGGAAGAAGTAGGAGTGCTGTGAGTTTGAGACAAACCTAGGACAAAAGAGTGAGTCAGCCTGGGCTTCCTGAGACACATGTGTGCTCTCAGGGAGCATGGAGATCTTCCTGAAACATGTGTGTGTTCTCAGGGAGCACGGAGATCTTCCTGAGACACATGTGTGCTCTCAGGGAGCACGGAGATCTTCCTGAAACACATGTGTGCTCTCACGGAATGCTGAATGTGTCCCTCTAAGGCACTGTGGTCCAATGATACAAGCTACCTGAAGGAAGGCCATTTCTCTGGACTGGCTCATGAACATGGAGGTAAAGCAAACAATATTTGTCTACACTGTCAACATGGCCTCCTGGAATCTCTTCATTTTGCATCATTGAGGTCGAATGGGAATCTGAAATAATTACGAACTCTCTTACACCAGACAGTCACATGAGCATACACACCAGACATCCAAGTACCTAAAGGCCTACACGTCCTGTAAATAGCAATACCATTTGGTCAAGTAGTATTCCCAGCTCCTTATGAAAAATAGCTTCAGTGCCTGGGGTTGATTTCGCCCCATCACAGTGGCCCTCCTGAGCCTGAGAGAGATCATGAGTAACACTTACCTGTAGCACCGGTGGGTAATCGAAGACCTGGTGCTGGTGGCAGCGCTTGCGAACAGAAAGGACACCCTCTGAGAGATTGGTGCACTTGTCTAGGACCAACACCGATTCTCCGTGTTTGGCCTGGAGGGCTTCTAGTTCCTTTCTGTACTCCGGATGGACAGTCATCTGAGAGGAGAGCAGGAAGTATCGCCGGGGACTGCAAAGAAGAAAAAAGCTCACTAGACATCATAGCTGGTTTGTTGGGTTAGACAAACTTTAGTACTGAATTATTACAAGTGTTTGTTCACCAGTCTTATCATCCACTATTTTGTTTTATTAAAGATTGTACTGTGTCATATTGCTGAATTTTAAAACATTGCATGATATTTAAAAACACAGTATGATTTATTTGCATTCTGAAATATCTAATCATAAAAACTTTTATTTGTAAAACATTCTTAAAGCTGAAAGAAATGTTCATGACATGCTGGCCTAGAGAGTGCATTATAAAGGTGTATGTGCATACAGAGACAGAAATGGCAAGTGGATTGTTTATAGACAGACTATCACAGTGTTATCTTTACACCTGAGCCTGGGATCTAGAGAAACAAACGGGGGGGAGGTTCCCCTTAATGGGCAGCACTGTTCAAATAGCATGCTGTGCTAGGCAGGGATTCTGGGAAAAAAGAGTCTCCATCATTAAGGCCACATGGCCAGGAGAGGAAGTGGAAAAACTCTGCACCACAGCAAGGGACAGTATCAACATGTGGGTTTTGAAAGATGCTGAAAAGAAAATGGAAGGAAGAAGAAAGATTTTCAAAAGTCTAGGACATTCAGATGTTCAGAAGAGACAAGCACCTGAACAGAAAAGCAGGCTCAGTGTTCCTAAAGTCAGAGGTTGGACCAGGAGGATTCCTTGAGCCCAGAGTCTGAGGTCAGTCTAGGAAAACACTATGGCTTAGATCTTAAATGCTCATGCCTTGTAAGCTTCTATGTTGAAGGGCTGGTCCCTGATTGAGCTGTGGTTAGAGGGGGGCCTGAAGGAAGGTGACTAGACCATGAGTGCTCTGACCTCATTAATACATCCATTCAGACATGCATAACTTGATGAGCTCTTGGGGAGGTTGGAAGCATTGGGGGTAGGGCATAGTTGGGAGAGGTAAGTGATTGGGGTGTGCTCCTGACATGTATATTTTGTTCCTGACCTCTTCTGAAGCTCCCCATCCCTGCTTCCTGGTTGCCATTGATGTAGGTCTTTGGGTCCAGGGAGGAATTAAATCTCATAAAGATGCAAGTTCCTTCTATAAAATCTCAAGTTCATGGACCCCAACATTTGGATTTTTATCCAAGTTAATAAAGAACTGAAAAACACCAGCTCTGAAAAGGGTAAATTGTGGATTATAAGGTATATTTTATGGAGAATTAGAATCCAGGGGGAAGGGTAGCTGAAAGACCCAAGCCAAGTGTTCTTTTCCTTTCCCAGCTGCAAAGGTGGAGGGGAGACAGAAAAATCTCCTTCACAGAGAAATCTCTGAGGGAAAAAACCTCTGGAGAAGGTTCATGTGTACGTACATACACACATGTGCTAACACACACACACACACACACACACACACACACACATGAAACCATGAGAGCCCAATCCAAAAGATCCCCTGACCTTCACATAGGGTGTCAGCAAAGACCTTAGAAAGTCGTAAAGAGAGATCACACACACATACAGGACCACAGGAAAGCATCCAAAAACAAAACACATGTAGAAAGCAAGCAGGAAAATACCCAGGCAAGAGGAAATTCTCCCCTTTCCCAATCAGCCTGGGAAGGTGTGAAGAGACTTACAGGCTAGTGTTCAGATGGACCAAAGGAAAAAGGGGACCAAGAAGAGACAGACACATGTGGTTTGGGGCAAGAAAACACCCAGAACAACATGCGCAGAGAGTAAGCAGAAAAACGCCCCAGCAAAGACAAAATTTCTTTCTCAGCCAGGCTGGCAAGGGGAGAGCCTACCAAAGCAAGGATGGGGAAGAGTCAGGTGCCAGCAGAAGGCAGTGCCAAGAGGAGAGTTTTGCATACATGCCAGGCCCATTTATGGATTAAACATTCAATAAGGATGAGCCTCATCATCAGACTCAAGTGTGTAAGGGAAAGACTGATCGGCTGGTGAGCTCAAGAGGCTGACTCAAGAAACAGATGATCTAAGCTGAAGAAGCAGGAATCATAAGCAGCCATTTTAGATAAGACAGAGTCAGACATGGGTTCTAATCCTGCCAGGGCAGGCAAGGTGGCATCCCTTGGGTCTCTGTCCCTGAAAACCTATAAAAAAAAACTACATTGTTCCTGTTCCTCCTTTACCACGAGGTGAGCAGCTCTGTTCCACCATAGGTTCCCTGAGAAAAATGAAAGACCCTCAGACTAAAAAGCAGTACTCACTTAAAGAAAACTTAAGAGTGATGAAGGTCACAGGCAAGCTAAGGCCAAAAACCTATAGACCTTTCCAGCTGGGGAGAACCTTACTCACATATCCATGGCCAAAGAGTATTCACTGTTAAGTGAAGAGGTCACCCTCTCTCCAGAGCATGAAGCTTCCAGTGCAAAGCCCACCTGCAGTGAGAGAAGGATGAGGACCCCCTGCCTGCTACAGAGCAGAGACATGGGCACTTTTCATTGTTCAGCTGAACTAAGAGCAAAACAGTAGTTTCTACATGACAATTAGAACAGCACTGTGCAGGAGAAACTAGGCACAAATGGACAAATAGGACAATTAAATACCACATTTCAATACTCAACAAGCCACACGTGTCTGGAACTAGCCAACAGCAGATACAGATCATCTCTCAGCACAGAAGTTCTACCAGACAGGGTTGGGAAGTGGCTCAGTGGACACACCAGCATAAGGACCTGAGTTCAAGCTCCAACACCCACATAAAAAGCTGGGCATGGTCAAACATCCTGGAACCCCAGGCCTGAGGGAAGAGCAAAGACAAGAGAACTGCTCAGGCTTGCTGGTCAACCACTCTTACCAATTCAAGGAAACACCGCAGAAGAACGACAAAGGAGGACACAAGATGTTCTACTCTGGTCTCCATACCAGTGTGCATGGTACACATTTGTACACACATGCATAATATACATATACACACACCACACAAAGAAGGGTCTTCTCAACAGAGCTGCCTTAAGGAGGTGAGGACAAGTGAGGATGGGGCACTCAGAGGCTGTGGGCTAGCCACTACGGGGGGATTAGTTTCACAGATCTATTCCTTTTCCTTGCCAGCTTCCTTCTGAATTATAATTCACTGAGCAGTATGTTGAATATTCATGACCTAAAGTCTTCCTAGACACTGACTCCCAGCCCTGCTCCTCGCCAGCCCTGTATCTACCATAAGAAGAGTCTTTCTTATGGAAGAATATTAATTTTCAAGAGGGAGCACTCCCAGCTTAGCTCAAAGTAGATGGGTGCTATCTTTGTGACCAAACTCTTCTGTTTAAACAGGATGAAGATTTAGTCAGACAAGCGGAAAAACCACCTTAATGAAGTTATCTGAAGCTACGGTGAAGAGGCATGCTTCCTGTTAGAGCGATGTGGTTTCTAAATGTCTCCATTCATGAGACCCTCATTCTTCTGCATCTCAGAGTGCAAGTACCATTAGACCCTGCTTCTCCTGCAGCTCTTTAGCACAACTACCTGTCAGATGCTCTAGAGTGCTTCCATTTACACACAGGTGACAGTAAGCTGGTGGTTCCTGCTGTCCAGAATGAGAAAGACACGTGGCCTCAGAGTCCCAAGGAGAAGAGGATATTTCTCGACAACAGGCAGTGGGAGGAGATGGTGCATACAGAAGTTGAGGCAGCTGTGACCACCCAGCATGGGATATGTGTGACTTGAAGGGCATATAGGCAGCCCAAAGCAGAGTCAGGGTATGGGTGGCCATGAAGGGCATTCAGAGAGCAGGCAGAAGATGGCATGGGAGCATCATGCCAGGGCTGGAACACAGATGTATGAGAGGGTGTGTGTGCCGGGGGTGAGGACAGACAGCAGCAGCAGAAGCTCTGTGTGAATGGGACGAGGAGGGCACTGTGCAGAGGCAGTGGTGGCAGCACTTGATTACAGGCAAGAGGAAGGATCGCATGTGCAAAGCCTCTGAGGATCTTGGGAGCCAGAGCAGGGAGCTCCAACCTCCAACTAGGGAAAGCCAGAGCCAGCGCCCACCTGCAGTGCAGGATGGAATGAATAGGAGATCCTGACACAAATGTGTGGTGTTCTCTCTCTCTCTCTCTCTCTCTCTCTCTCTCTCTCTCTTTCTTGTTTGTTTGTTTGTTGTTTCAAGGTAGGGTCTCACCCTAGCCTAGGCTGACCTGTAATTCACTATGTCGTCTCAGGGTGGCGCCAGCCAAAGATACATGGTGAGACCCTGTGTCATGAAGATGCATGCATACATGCATACATATATGCATACATATGCGCATACATATGCATACATACACACCCACAGACACAGATGCAGAAAGATAGATCTGTCTACACAGATTCATAGATAAATACAGATGATGATGTGTGGTACTTAGAAGAATTTGAGCAAAGAATGATGGGCTTAGATTTCACTGCATGCCGGCTCTCGTTTCAGATGGGCAGCTGATGGAGGGTGCCTATTTTAAGTTTTTTTTAAAAGATGTCTTATTTATTTATTTATTTGCAAGCGGAGAGAGAGAGAGAGAGAGAGAGAGAGAGAGAGAGAGAGAGAGAGAGAGGAGAGAGGAGAGAGGAGAGAGGAGAGAGGCAGACAGAGAAAATGGGCACACCAGGACCTCCAGATACATTTGCCACTCTGTATATCTGGCTTTATGTGGGTACTGGGGAATCAAACTCATGTCATTAGGCTCTGCAGGCAAGCACCTTAACCCCTGAGCCATCTCCCCAGCCCTCATTTTAAGTTAGCAAATTTTTCAGGTGAATTTGTTTTTATTTCAATGACTAAAATTATTAGCTGTAGCTTTCATGTTTCCTCCCAACTATGCTGACATCTAAGTTTAAGTCAAACTGTGCTGAGAATTTGATGTCCCCTTCAACAGTAATAGTTGTAAACCCCCAATTTAGTTCCTTTTAGATGGAAAATGACAAGAATTCTAGCTGGGGCCACCAGATATGAGAAGCAACCATCAATAGCAACAATCCTCAGCTTCCCATTGAAAAAGTACTGAGAGAGACTTAAACTAAAAATGAACACAGACAGAGCTACTCTGGGCACCCTCCAGAAATGTGGGAATTCCCTTGAGAAGCAACTCTCACAACACCTCCTCCAACGTGTTGCCATGAGGACACCCTGTCTTCTTTCTCCAAGCACCCAGGGGGGGTTGATGAGCTAAAAGCCTGTCTTCATCTTTGTGCTAGTTGGTTGTTCTTTGTCTGTGGAGGGCAGGAGGGGAATGTTCTGCAAGGAACAGCACCACTTCAGGGCCCAGCTGCAAAGTGGTAAGCATGGGCCAAAGCCAAGCTGCAAAAAAACCAGCAGAGAAGGCCCTGTTCAGTGAGCCCCTGGCTTTGGTGACAGGTCTCTTATAAGCTACTGAATCACGGAAAAATCAAATTTATTGACACCTTGAGTGATTAAGTTGAAAGATCATAAATTCAAGACAGGTGTGGTAGCGCACATCTTTATTCCCAGCACTCGGGAGGCAGAGGTAGGAGGATTGCTGTGAGTTCGAGGCCACCCTGAGACTACACAGTGAATTCCAGATCAGCCTGGGCTAGAGTGAGACCCCACCTTGAAAAACCAAAAAATATATAATAATAATAATAATAATAATAATAATAAAAAATTCAATGTACACAAAAATTAGAAAAATACCAGCATGAGTTTAGGTCTCTGAAAATGCTCTCCAGCATTCCGAGTGGCTCACTCGCCTTTGTTTGTTGTCACTGAATCTTGTCAGCGTTTTCTTCCCAGGACTAAATCTGGAGGGAATGAAAGCATTCTAAAGAACAGACCAGAGCTGGAAATGACAGATTTCATCACAGTGAGTTTAGTTCAAGCAGTCTCAAGAAAGGGTGCCCAGGGCAGACAGGCAGGCAGGCAGGTGGGCCCAGGGGCCTCCAGTGGTCCCAAGCTGACTCCCTGGACCAGGGTTTCTCAGTCACAGCCCTGCTGGCCTTTGGACCCATTGCTCTTTGGTGGGGTGGCTGTCGTGTGCAGAGCAGTTAATATGGCAGGCCTCACTTCTGCTTTGTGTGAAAGGCTTGAGTATAATGGCTTTGTGATAGGTGTCTAGAAACTTGGGTTTGGGGATAGTTCCCATCACCCCCAGAACCAGTGAGAGGCTCACTGTGTCCTAACTGCGCAAACAATACAGGGTGCTGAGAATCTGAAGCTTGAGTACGAGCCAGGCAGGGATGCAGCTAATGCAATCAGCTCCCAGTGAAAACCCTGCTGCTCAGTCTGTTGAGCTCTCCTGGTTGAAAATTACCCCTGTGCTCTCCTAACGCATGGGGGTGGGTGGGTGCTAAACACACCCTGGGTGACTCTGCTGAAGAAGACATTTGGAAGCTCTCACCTGGTTTCCCTAGACACTCCATGCTCTTCCCTTTCCAAGGGCACTTTGCACCCTTCCACTGTGCTCAATCACAGCAGGAGTGCAGTGGACAATTCCACACTGAGTTCCTGAGTCCTCCTATACGTCACAGAAACAGGAAGTGGTCTTTGGAGCCCGGACATATGCCTTCCCAGTTATGACAGTCAAAAATGTCTATATCTGAGCCGGGCATGGTGGCGCATGCCTTTAATTCCAGCACTCGGAGGCAGAGGTAAGAGGATCGCCATGAGTTCAAGGCCACTCTGAGACTACATAGTGAATTCCAGGTCAGCCTGGACTAGAGCAAGACCCTACCTCGAAAAACCAAGAAAAAAAAATGTCTGTATCTGGGCTGGAGAGATAGCTCAGTGGTTAATCACTTGCCTACAAAGTCTAACGACTCAAGTTTGATTCCCCAATACCCACGTAAAGCCAGATGCACAGTGGCACATGCATCTGGAGTCTGTTGGCAGTGGCTGGAGGCCCTGGCACACCCATTTCTCTCTCTCTCTCTCTCTCTCTCTCTCTCTCTCTCTCTCTCTCTCTCTCTCTCTCTCTGCAAATAAATAAAAATATTTTAAATAATAATAATAAAAATAATAAAATTCAATTTAAAAAAATGTATCTCCTGCAGGACTTGGATCCCTCCTGCTGGAAACCGCTTGCCTAACCCAGTACTTGGCACAAACAGGATCCTCAGAAAAGGTCTGCCTTGAACTGAAGTGGACTGAACTGAATCAAATAATTTTCAGAACAACTTTAAGAAAATATAATAGGGTTCTTTTAAAAAGTCCATTAAAAAAAAAACCAACTTTAAGAGAATGCTCCCAGAATCAGCAAGTAGAGAAGTAAATGTTCCTATATATTACAGCTGTTTACATCTCCTGTTCCATAAATGTGCCAAATTTAAGATTCTCACTAAATGACAAAAATGTGCATTGCCCAGGGGATATGGGCTAGCTCTACAGATCACCCTTTCTCAACTTATGGAAATTGAGCCTCAGAGCAGGGTATTGAACTGTATCAGTCTCTGCAGTGAATGAAATCTGTAAGAATTGTTTCTGAAGTCAGCATTGTGGTGTACACTTACAATCCCAGCACTTGGGAGGCAGAGACAACAAGACTTTAAGTTAGAGGCCAGCCTGTGCTACATGAGACCTTATCGCAAAAACAAGAAAACAAAAAAGGGGGGGGACAAAGATATAGTTTAGTGTCTAGTACATACAAGGTCCTGGGTTCATTTCCCAACACTACAATAAACAAACAAAAATTAAAGAATTGCTTTTGTATTTCATCTTGCTAACAAAAACTAGTATAGGCATATTTTTGTTCATATTTAA
This sequence comes from Zapus hudsonius, assembly GCA_004024765.1. Taxonomy (NCBI): domain Eukaryota; kingdom Metazoa; phylum Chordata; class Mammalia; order Rodentia; family Dipodidae; genus Zapus; species Zapus hudsonius. The sequence goes on from PVHP010003221.1 coordinate 49,557, forward strand.
TGGTGAATATAGATTTTTAAAACTTCAGTCAGTAAAATGCTTGCCTTGCAGGTATAAAGACCTGAGTTTGAAGACCTAGGGAGGACCCACATAAAATGCCCAGCATGGTGGTGTATGCCTATAACCCTAAGGCTGGGAGGCCAAGACAAATGGGTCGCTGGCCAGCTAGTCTAGACTAACATCTCTAAAAGAGGTAGAAAGCATACTGAGGACAACACCAGACACTGACTTCAAGTCTCCACATACCCACACAGGTATCGGAACATGTGGACAAATATGTGCACACTACACAAACACACACACACACACACACACACACACACACACACAGAATATTTTTAAAAATACAAAATGTAAAAAAGATAGTAATAGGGGCTGGAAAGACGACTCAGCGGTTAAGGCACTAAGGTCCCTGTTTCAATTCCCCAGTACCCATATGCCAGACCCACAAGGTGGTGGCCCTGGTGCACTCTGTCTCTCTATCTATCTATCTCTCTCTCTGTCTCTCTCTCTCCTTGAAAACAAATAAAGAAAATATTTTTAAAAGATAATAATAAAAAGAGAAAATAAAATGCATACAAAATGTAGTACCAGCTATGGTTTAAACATCCCTACTATTCCTACCAGAACCCATGCTGAAATTTAATCTCCATTGTGATGTATGAGTAAGGTAGAGACTTTATTTGACTATAGTATTTGGAGGTTTGACCTCTGGGAGGTAAAATTATTGGTAAATGAGACCATAAGGGCACAAGGGGTGTAGCTTTATAAGAAGAGGGAAAGGGACAGGAGCAAGGATATCCTATCTTACCATGTGATGCCCTGTACCATCTCAGCACCCTGCCAAGTCCCCACCAGCAGGAAAGATCTTTCCAGAAACAAGTCATCCTAGCTTCCAGAACTATGAGCCAATATACCTTCATTCTTTATAAATAACTGAGCTTGTGCTCAGAACAATAGAAAACAATATCTAAATTTGTATTTAGAGGGATTTAAAATATAAGACAGATCACGTATAAAAAGAGAATAGTATCATCTAGATAATGGGTAAATTGCTCACTGTAAAAACATTTAAACTTTTCTATGTGCTTGGAAATTTTCATAATAAGTGTTTTAGCAGATAAAGGGACATGATATCTCAACATGCTATACAAAGGGAAGCTTCCTAGTGGTCCAAACAGAAAATATAGTAAGGCCCAAGTACATTTTCACTCAATATGCAGTCATATAGACTTGCCAAACTGCATTAACTTCATATTCCCCTTGAAGGATAGAAGGCCACTTCAAAGAAACACCTTCATCACACTAAATTATGCCCACATAAATGTTAGTAGCTTTGTAGGTATATTAATATAATTCATCTTTAGTTATACAAGCACACAGAATTTGGATTGCTTTTTCATTGTATTTACTTAAGTTACAGAGTAATAAGCATAATTAAAATGCAAGGGGCAGGCTAGAGAGATTGCTCAGTGGTTAAAACACTTGCCTGAAAAGCCTAACATCCTGGGTTCAATTCCCCAGTACCCAGGTAAAGCCAGATGCACAAAGAGGCACATGTGTCGAGTTTGTTTGCAGCGGCTGGAGGCCCCACAGTGCATCCATTCTCTCTGTCTTTCTCTCTTCTCTCTATGCTTTAAATGCAAGGGGCCTTGCACAGCTCATGAAAGCTTGAAGGCATCCCAGGCTTGAAGGCCTCACATTCTCCTACTTCAAAACATACAAGGCTACAGTGATCAAGGCAGTGTGACACCTGAAGAGGACTGACACAAAGACCAGGCTGAGAACCAAGAATCCAGAAACAAGCCCTTATTCTATGGCAAGCTGAATTTCAACAAAATGCCAAGGCCATTCAATGGGAGACAGTGCTGTGACAACTGGATACTCACCAGCAAAGGAATTAAGCTGGACTCCTAGCTCACATGACACACAAAAATTAATGCGAAAAGGCACTGAAACTACAGAACTCTTACCATATATGTATGAATCTTTATAAACGGACTAGGCAAGAGTTTCCTAAATATATTATACCAAAAATGTAAGCAACCAAAGTAAAATAGACACACACTGGACTTCATTTTGTACCTCAGAGGACACTGTCAAGAAAATGAAAAGCAATCTACAGAATGAGGGGACATATTTGCAAATTATATATCCAATGAGGTCCTACAACGATATAAAAATTCTTACAGCTCTATGGTAAGACAATTCAATATGAAAACTGGCAAACAATATGCATATATTTTTATAAAGAAGTTATATAAAAAATCCAATAAGCACATGAAAATATAGCCACATAATTAGTCTCTAGGGAAATGCAAATTAGTGAGATAGCACTTCACATTCTCCAGGATGGCTGGAATCAAAATCATAGACAATGAGCATGTGGGCAGACACAGAGGAGGCGGGAAGCTGGCTGGTCTGCACAATGGAGAGCCACTTTGCAAAATGTTCTGGCAGTGCATCCAAGCACTAAGCAGAAAGTTATCATAGGCTCATACAACCAAGAGAATTGAAGCACAGGCTTACACTAAAGAGTGTGCATGAAACTTCAGAGCCAGAAATTGGAAATAACCACGATTTCCAACACCTGACAAGTAGATAAACAAAAAGTGGTATATACATATAATGAAATATTCTGCCAATAAAGAAATGAAGTGCTACACCACGAACAGACCTTGAAAACATTATGCTAATTGAGGCAGGTCGATAGGAAAGGCACGTATGATTACACTTACATAATCAATGAAAAACCACTGAACTGCCCACTTTAGAACACTGAGTGTATAGTATGTGGATTGATCTTAATGTAAAAACTAGTAAGCTAACTGTGGCATATACTAGGAGGAAGCATCCAGATCTATGGCACCATTAGGGCACGAACCATTCATTCAGTTTTCCTTGCATTTGCCTGAAAGTAAAGGAAAAACCATCTCAAGCTGACCCGGGCTTTGTACTTTGTGCAAGTAACATTTGCCAAATAGTGAGCTACTTAGGTTTCAGAATCTGGCCCCAGGCACACAGGAGGAACTTGTCTTCTCCTGGGGAGAGTTCACCTACTTCTCAGAGTAGACCCAGGCTCCTTCTAAGGAAAGTCTGGGATGCTCAAAAAATGTTCTATAAGCAGATGAGCTCCTTGAGACCCATGACTACCACTAAATAGTGTGAATGAGATTTAAATGTCACCTGGTACACCACTTTGAGTATTGCAAATCTCAGTCACTTTTGTATCTAGGTGTTTCTTGAGCCAGTGGAGGATGCTCTTATTATCATGTCTAGTCAAAGCTCACTGAACTCACACCACAAAGTAGCAACTTTTAAACAAATTACAGCAAAACAAAGTTTGACAAAAAGCCCTCCACATCCATGCTACCAGACCTTTTCACTTATTTCACATATGAAAGATGAACCAACTATGTGCCAGACAGATGATGGCAGTTAAATAGCAGACCTGGCTTCTATTTTGTGGCACTGACAAAATCCAAAGTCTGGATACAGGCTTTGAGCGAGTCATGAGCCAGGGTGGAAGGAGTATCCCCTGGAAGAAGGGTAGCCTGCTATGGGAGTAAAGTACAGAGGAGCCGGTCATGGAAGAAGTTGGTGCACCCCTCTTCTCCCAACTAAGTGGTTTCAAAGGACATCAGAGTGATAGACAAATGATAAAGATTTCTAGGCAATGGAGAATGTGTTTGCAGCCCCCCCCCCAGCAAAAAATGGGGAAAGCAAAGCCTGTTCTAAGAACTGAAAGGAAAAGCATCCCGATAGAAGGCTGGCAAGGGAGATGGATGTCGGCCTTAACAGACATTCAGGGAGGTGGGGCTTTATCCTGTGACCAAAGGCAGGCTGTCAGGTAGTAGAAACACCACATAGGAAACCATTCAGCAGTCCAACAGGAGATGCCAGCGGCTGGAGCTAGGGCAAAAACAAGGGAGAAGAAGCAGACAAATCAAAGGACTGCTCCCAAAGCAGAGTCAACAGGACTGACTTTGATGTAGGAAGTAAGGGAGAGGAAGATGCTAAGGGGATCCCAGATTCCTGGCTTAGAAGTTTGGTAGACAGGCCTGGAGTTTCTTGAAACAGCTGCAGGTGAAACGGAGTGGGGTGGAACAGCACACTCAAGGACTCTGGCCTAAAGTCCACACTTTGCTTACCAGGATGCCACCATACTGAGGCATACCAGGCTCCCCACAGAGTCTGTAATGGCACACTGGCTGTACCAAAGCACCTTACCCTGGTCCTTTCTCTGGAAGAACCACCTCAGCTGATAATGGACTATAGACAGGAATGCTGACGTCATATCCTTGCCGGTAAGTCCACGTAGAGAAGCCACCTCCGGCCAACAGTGCCCTGAAAAGAATGATGAGGAAGAAAGGTCTTCATTGTGATAAACTGTATGGAAAGGGATAGGAAAGACCTGATAACAATAGCTGTTAGAGCCACTGAGCTGTAAGCGCAGGGCTTAATCAACAGCCTTCTCCCGAGGCCTAAAGTCATTCCTTACTTTTCCTTTTTGTAAACACATAGCCCTGGGGACACAATATGCAGCCCCTCTGCCACCTACTCCCATTCACCTCCCCAGAAGTTACAACAATGATAGCAGATTGGCAGGAAGACTGGCACCCTCTGCCTGGAATCTCAGGACAGCAGAGGTAACCAGAAAGAATGATATTTGCCCCAGCCTCCCTGACCCCTGCCCAGAGAAGTTCCTCCTGTCATCACAGAGCTCTGTGAGCACCATGTGGCCACTGCCAGCTCACACTGCCCATTTCAGCCACTCTGTCTTATAACCCAAGCCAAGGCTCAGGAAGCACTCCAGGGCTTCTCCTGCAGTGGGTGGATGCTACCCTTATTCAGAAAGATCAGCCATACTGTTTTCATTGGATCCAGCAAGTACTGCAAGGACACTTCATGGAGCAAGGAAGCAGGTGTATATCACACCACCTTGCACTGATATTCATTGTGCCCATGGCCCCAAATCCTCTGAAACCACATTCCAGGGCAGTTTTTCCAGTTGCACATATTGTATACAGTCTGAGTTAAAAAGCCTCAACTGAGAACCACATGCTGTGTAATGCTGATTGCTTCCGATCCCCTCCCTACCCTGATGACAACCTATATTCCCTTCTAACATGACCAGTTAAGTCCAAAGATTTTCAAACCACCCCTGGAAGTCACACTCTGTTTGTTTAAGCTTTCTGAAACCAAGACCTGGTGACTGAGGTAATGGTAACGTGGAGGCTACAAACTCTCCGTCTGCTGGTCTACTTCTAAATGCACAAGCTATCCTTGGTACAGACATACAGTCTGGTTTTTCCTGATTAGCATGTGGCACTGAATCCATCCCATATGAACTTGGGTGAGTTCCGTGGTCATGATGGCAAGAAGGCCCTGCAGGGCCCAGAGACTCTATGCAGAAAAGCAGACCAGATCTAGCAGACAGCATCAAGAGTTCCAGGTCAAGCCACAGTTGTGGGTGATTAGGTCCCCCAGGGAAGGGATGTGTGCGTGTGGAGAGAAAGAAGCAAGCACACATCTCATGGACCTTTGCTGGTACTCTGATCCCGAACCAGTGGCAGCAGGAAAGCAGATGTGGAAAGCATGCCCATGTCACAGGTCATACACACGCAGTCTCTGCTGGGAATCAGTCTCAGAGAGCCGTACTGCAGGTAACGAAACTGGCTTCACACCATCCCTGCTACTGAAAGTCTTTGCTGAAAGTCCTGCCTTTTGTGCTGAGCTTCCCATGGCATTATAACAGGAAAAGCACCACAAGCATCCCCTGCCTTACAGAACACATGCTTCACATTAACTGAAAAGGGAACGTTTGAGCAGCACGCTCTGTTTTCCCATGATGGGCTCCCAGATCAGCACTCAGTTCCAAAGTGGCTAGAGACTGAAGACAGAGCTGTGGCCGGGAAAGTATGGCTCTGATGATCACAAAGATGACAAGCCAAGTCTTCAAGTCTTCTATTAGCAGGAGCGTTCTCCAGCACAGAGCACTTTCCCAGGGCGTCCCAATTCCAGGACGCCGCCTCAGACACTGTGCCTGCCACAGCCTTGGACTCTCCCCCCTCCAGCCTCCTGTCCTGCACACACTTCTCACAACCCTCTTCCTGCTACTGGGCATTTGTGGCCACAGCAGAGAGAGCCTGTGACTTCATCCTTTGCTAACCCTTCAACTATGCTTGCAATCATCTCCTGAAAACTCGAGTGTTAGCTTGTAACAAAGAGAACAATCCTCCAGCTCATCCTTCTCTATGGGGTCAAACAAACTTTTAAAAAATCACTTATGAAATGTCTCTAGTCCATAGTTCTGTTTTTATTAAAGTATATATCATGTAGAGAGTCACACAGAGATATTTGCAGATATAATGACACACGTCTGGGATTTGCTTCTAGATAATCAGATGGGGACACACCGACTAGATGGGACAAGACGACAAAGCTAGACAGTGAGTATACAGGGTTCACTGTACTACACTCCTCTCTTGTACAAGTTTGAAGTTTTCCATAATACTTTCAAATAAATAAATATACACCCTCATAAAAATGGAAGAGTGTGAGAGGTATGTGCAAATAACAGATAATATTCAAATTCTAGAACATGTCTCAGAATATCAACATTAGTTAAATTAAACATTAAAGAAGTATAGTATGCTCCCACTTAAGTTAAAATGAGTATGTATATGCATGTTTGTACCTAAACTCAGAAAAAAATACTAGAAAGCAATAGTCTACAGTGAGTGTTTCTCAGTAGAGTGAAAACAGGAGGAATGAGAAGTTCCTTATTTCACTTCTTGCACACTTGCATTGCAGTTCAATTCTTGTGAAGAAAATCTGTGTATCATGTGTATATGCTTTCTAAAATTCAGAGGGAAACAGGAACACATAAGCAGCATAAAAGCTTCATGAGGCTGGGAGTATAACAGAGGTAGAACACTTACTCAGCTACTGGAAGTCCTGGCTTCCACCTTAGTCCAGGTCCTTACATTTCCCTGAGAAGCTAATTTTCAGTAATCACACCCATACTTACTTTAGGTCCTCTTATCTGGCCCATCTGACTCAGTCTGACACTGACTTCCTGCTAAAACCAGGCTAAGCACCTCAAAATCCAGGAGCAAGGACAAAGGATGAGAAAACTCAATGAAAAGGACTGGGTGGAGGGGACAGAGAGATTGCTCAGTGGTTAAAGGTACCTTCTTGCAAAGCCTAATGGCCTGGGATCAATTCCCCATACCCAAGTAAAACCAGATACACAAAGTGGTGCATGCATCTGGAGTTTGTTTATAGCAGCAAGAGGCCCTGGTGTACTCATGTCTCTCTGCCTCCCTCCTTCCCTCCCTCCCTCCCTCCCTTGTAAATAAATAAATTTAAGGGGGGCTTTCTAGCATAAATAAACTGTTTGGTTCAATTCCCAAAGCCCAATGTTATTAAAAAAAAAAAAAAAAAGAAAGAAAGAAAAGTTAACAAAACAAATCTACCTCCACTCATCCCACAGATGGCCACTGAAGTTTCAGAGTGAAATCTTCTCTAAGCAAAGACAAGGAGGACTAGGTACTGGGTGAAGGATTCTCCTTCCTGATCCTGACATCTAATCAAGAGCTCCAGTTCTCTCTGATCTATTCGACACTCTCCCATATTCTCACACAGGTGCACACAACAAAAAGTGAGTCCTTCTCAGGGACAACCAGAACAGGGTGAAGACACTGAGCAGCTCTTTTTCTTCCCTTCTCCATTCTTGGAAGCATCTCCTTTTTCCAGAACAGTCAGGGTCTCAGGCAGACACACAAACAAATAACCCATTTTATTTCAATTTAAGTGGAGTATGTTAGACCTTTTTAATGCTTAGCTAATGATAGTTTCCTAAGTATGTACTATAATCTTACATTTTTCTTAACTTTCTTTGACCATCTCTCTTAAAAATCTCTGTATCCCAGTCAAGAAACACACTTTGAACGAGACAGGTTTCTATAGCATTTTTGTGGCCATACTGCCACCTGTCGTTCAAGATGGCATCTACACCCTGTGGTGTCTAATGATGCTTGCTTTCCCAGACAGAAACTCACAGAAGGCTCAGATTAAACTTTCTGGGTAAAAGTAGCATTATATATAGATTTCCACAGGTGATTATGTTAGCCTTTGACAAGTTGAGGATACAGCTGACCTCTGTTAGTAACAATGATCTCAAGTTCAACAGCAGCCCTAACAAGACTGGAGAATTTTTTTGTACATAAACTCACAACAATCCTATACCTTGAATGTGTTCAAGATCTTTATGTGGGACCCAAATTTTCTACTTTCTACTTTCCGCAAGGCCTTAAACTAAGCACTAAGAAAGGTGTCTTATGCCAGCAACTCATTCCAGAACCTTCCAATAGCCTCTGGCCAGTGATTCAGTCAGTGCATGAAAGGGCAGGGAAACGTGAACTCCAAACTGGAATCATGACTCATGGCCAATGCACTCCACTGCTGGGCAGGATTTATGAGAAAGGAAGGAAAGAATGGAGCAGTGTGGGGGTGGGGAGGGAAGAAGGGAAGGGAAGCTGACTGAAACAGCAGCAACACCCTTGCTGCCTTCACCTTATAGACTTTAAGTGCACTTTTCTACATCCACCCCCCCTTCCCTCAGGAGCTCCTGGGCCACCTCTGGCAAACACTCACCAATTCAGAGAGCACCAGTACAAAACAATCCTGAACTCGCCTAGGAGCTGGGATGCCACACTCAGAAAAGCATAACCGAGACCAAGTAGGCAGATAGGTTTCTTGAAAGCTAGCCTGAACATGAGCTCTACCCATTTCCCACAGCAGATATGAGCAAGTTCAACATTGCTACGTCTTGAGGAAGGAAATGCCTAAGACAATTTCAAGATTCATAAAAAACTCTGATCATAAAATATGTCCCAGGAGCTTCAAGAATATCATTTCTCAAGACAAAAAATATCATACTTAATCTATCAATCCACAGAAATGTATTACAGGGACAGCCTCCGCCTCCCAAATGCTTACCTGTCTCTGGGGACATCCAGGGCAGTGTTATAATCTGGGGGACCTCCAGGCAACATGTTGAATAACAAGTGATTTGTACCTTGATCCCACCTAATAAGAAATCAAACAAACAGGCTAATTCACATGACAACCATGAAGAAATGAGTCTGCTGTTGGGAAGTACAGGTATCTCCAAGTGAAACAGTACCACATCCCGAGTGCACAGAGAAACTTCCTGAAAAGCCCAACTGGATATATGGTGCTAGTCTGGCTCCTTGAACGAAAAAAGCAGGTGGGTATATACCTCCAGCTGGTCTACTACATAACCATTTCTGGGAATAAAAAGCTAAATGTGAGAATGTATTCCTATAACCCAGCACTCTCAAAGCAGGAGTTCAAGACAAGCCTGGATATATGAGACCCTGGCTCAAAAAATTAACCAAGAGCCGGGCGTGGTGGCGCACGCCTTTAATCCCAGCACTCGGGAGGCAGAGGTAGGAGGATCGCCGTGAGTTCAAGGCCACCCTGAGACTACATAGTGAATTCCAGGTCAGCCTGGGCTACAGTGAGACCCTACCTCGAAAAACCAAAATAAATAAATAAATAAAATTTTAAAAAAATTAACCAAAAAGACTGAAACCTACCTAAATGACCAACATTTGTTTAAAGAAACAAAAGTAAATAAAATACAGAAGGTTGGCTAAATATATGATAGAATACCCATAAAGTGAAATGTTATATAACCTTTAAAGCTATCTAATAAAAGAATGTGAAATTTGGAAACATATGCACAATGTATTAAAGGAAACAAACTGCCAGAGAGTAGGTATTGTGTGATGTCATTCCTTGAAAAAAAAAAACACCTTTATAGCTATATGCGCAAGTATATTTTTATACAAAAGTGACCAAAAGGCCACATTAAGACATTAATACTTGTTATCTCTTATAGGTAGGATTAGGGAATGAATCTTATATTCTTTTTGCTAAGCTGCATTTTCAGGCTTTATGGTAACATGTATCACAGAAGTGTCTGGGGTGGAGAGTCAGCACATTTCCATTAAAGAGGAGTTTAAATTAATCCTAGGAAGCTGGGAGCCCACTGCAGCTTCCTCGGGAGAGGCAGACTGCTACATGTCAGTCACTCGCACCATTGTGAGATGCAGCCTCTGGAAACACCTCAAGAGAAAATACCTTCCTGTCCCTCCCCTTCCCTTAGGTCCCCTGAGAGCACTGGTACAAACACCCTGTGGGCTCTGCTCCCAGAGTGCTGGTTACCTGGAGAGCTGGGCCAAGGCTTGCGCTGTCTCCTTGATGCGGACAGTGTTTTGGTTCAGCACATCAATGGAGGGAACGAACAGGCAGGCCCGGCTGATGTCATCTGTATAGTAGTCGCTGTCTGAGATGGCCGTGAGTAGTTCATTGTACTCCCGAGAGATGGTGTTGCTGACAGGGACACCGGTGTCATCCACGTACTTCTTCAGAGAGTAGATGAACACCTTGATCTTGTTCTTTGGGTTGAATCCACAGCGGTAGACATCAAAGCACGTGTGCATTCTGCAGCTGAGATCTCCCCGTTCTGGGATGGGGCTATCGGCTGGCAGCCTGACCACGGGCACATCACGGACACTGCGCTTCTCCACACTCCAGTCACTTGAGGACTCAATGGAGTGGGGCCAGAACTGAAACATGCCCGTGGCAATGAGGCCCAAAAGGACGATGGAGAAGAGGGTGATGTAGTAGATCCGGTGTTTGGTCTTCATTCTTGGGATGAGGGCAGGACCCCGGATATTGTACTTGACTGACGCACACATAATGACACAGACAGCCTCTGCCTCACAACCTTCCTTGGTCATCAAAGATAGAAACAAGAAAAGTCAAGTGTTTATGGGGCAAGTGACAATGTAAAAGATTGCTCAACTTTTAATATACCTATTTCTTGGTTTTGTTTTTTTTTTTAAGACAGAATCTCATGTAACTTCAAACTTCCTAGTAGCCAAGGCTGGCCTTGAACTCCTGATTCTCTTGCTTCACCTCCCAAGTGCTATGATTACTGGCTCTAATATGCCTATTTCTTTCCCTTATGTATTCTGATGTAATGACAAAAAAAAAGATTTTTTTGACATTTCTAAGAGATGGAAATACATATTTGTACATGTAAATATATACATATAACTTAATATTTAATACTACATGTAAGTACATAATGTCATATAAATATACAATCTAAAGTTATAGTGATCTCTTATGTATATTCATTTAATGCATAGCTGGCAAATGAGAGACCTGGAAAGGAGATGCTGAGGACTGCATTTTTCAAGCTTTAATTTTCAGACAAAAAATGAACATAAAAAAACAGAATAGCTAAAAGTATTTAGCTTGAAACATTTAACATAAATGATGGTTTGCCTGGACAAAATGATGCTTGGTTACTCTAAAATCTACATTCATTCATTCATCTAAACCACCAGATACTACTGTGAAGGCATCAGAGAAGACACAAGCTTCCAGTTTCACATGATAGTGATATCTGGGCTAAAGAGATGGCTCAGTCGGTAAAGCACTTGCCACGAAAGCATAAGGATCTGAGTTTGGATCCCCAGAACCCACATCATGTTGGGCACTCACAATCCCAGTGCTGAGAAGGCAGAGATGACAGGTCTCTCAGCAAGCTAGTTGAATGCGTGTGCTCTGGCTTCAGTGAAAGACACTATAAGGTGGAGGGTGATTGAGGAAGACACCTGATGTCAACCTCTGGCTTCCATGTGCACATGTGTAATGCACCCATACACATGTACACTCATGCACACACACCATGCACTTCACATTAATAGTCCATGTAATATAAGTATCAATATACCATGTAAAGCTATAGCCATACCCCATGTATATTCACTTAACACATAAGCTGGCAAACTTATGGGGCCAAATATGGGGCAAACTTATGTGAGACGTAATGAAAGCACCAAAACAAAAAAAGACAATGATATTTTATAGTGAAAGTGAAGGATGGCACATTTTGATAAAAGGAATCAAGGAATGAACGGGGCAAGAGAAACAAAGAGGAAGGGAGAGAAAGGGGGAGAAGGGAGAGAGAAAGAGAGGCCAGTATGGTGGACCTTTTTCCCAAGACAGATGTCACAGTTCTTCCCACCCACGAATATGTAAGGCACTTTCCAATCAAAGTTTCCTTTCTTTTACCCTGAGTCTGGGCTAGTTTGTGATTTGTTTTGACGAAGAGAATGTGGCAGAAATGACAGTCTAAAACCAAGACACTCCATAGCTCCAGCTTTTGTTCTCTTGGGACTTCTCACAGCCGCCACGCCCTGAGGAAGTTGAGTGCATCATGGAAGGCACCCTGAATCAGACTCCATTCCCACCACATGGAGCAGAGAAGCCATCCCCACCAAACACCACATGGCTTGTTAAAGCAGGAGTTAGATAAATGAAACAGTCAACAAGAATCATGGGCTGTGATATAAAGGACATTGTTTAGTCCTCAGCTGAAGATGTAGACCTGCCTGCAGACCTCAGCCTTACCAGACCAACTTCCCACAGCTCAAGCCTAGATGCTGTGGGGGAGGGCAGAGCCTGGGGTGGGATCGATGGCTACCAGACTTATCAGGTACCTGCAACAACATTACTACTTAGACATTACACATCAAAGTCTCATCTACAGTCTACTCTGATTGGTCAGGATCACTTTAAATAGAAAGAGATGTAACTGAAAAGTATAGAGATCCTCAAAGAATTGGCTAAATGGAGCTCTCCCCGTAACTGTCCATACAGGAAAACTACTTCCTGCCCAGCTAGCTAAAAACTGTCTAGCTTTGAATATGTAAATCACTGATGGCTTGTTAGGTAAAATGTGCCACCGTGGTAAGTGATTTCACTTGCATCTGAGACCATGAACAGAAAACATCAAGGAACTAGCCTGTCAGAGACCTTCATCCACCCCCAGCTTACATTGCCTTTGTGGTATATGCATCCATCATATGCGCAAACTGATTCCATCACAGACACCAGCAGGATGCTCTTGGCCTGTCCCTACCTCTGCCCCTCCACACCCGCTCCATAGGATGGTTTCCCTGCCCCTTGGTGCATTCCTCTTGGAGTCCTCGGACAGGAAGGCTCACTCTACCAGCTCAGTTGTTGCCAGACTTTCCAACAAGCTCTGAAGGTCCGCTTGCACACCAAATCAGTGCTCCAAGGTGGGGTTTGTGATGACGTGGACACACCGGTCACCACTAGAGGGGGCTCTTCATTGGTCTGATCTGCCACCAAGTGTGCTGGGCTCAGGTGTTTACTCTGGGAGACAGGTTTGAACCTTTTGCTAATGTTAAACAAGCTATCCTTCAACTCACTGGCTTTCAAATTTTTTACCTAAAATCCACAGCATTAAACACACTTCATACTATGGCCCAATACAGGCAGGTATGTTACAGTGATGAACCATGGGAAATAACTATGGGAGTATTTCTTATAGACCTTAAATATAATTTTTCTGAGAATATTGCTATATCTGCTAAATTCTTAACTTGTAACTTGTCTTAAAGTTAATCTTATAACTATGTAATCCACCTGCTTAAAGCAATGTGACCAGGTTTCCTCCGCTTTGGTGTGCCTTTGGCCTGAACAGCACAGATGACTGACTGACAAGCAATGTCTAGAGATGCTGACTGACCTGAAGCTATGCTCTTTACCCAATGTCCTCAGGAGCTTGAGTAGAATTTAGACCCAGAACAAGCATGCATGCAGACGAAGTACTGACCGCAGCATTGAAGATGATGCAGTCAGTAAAGAATTGCCCACAGAACTGCCACAGAGCTGTTAAAGACAAGAGGTGGCCTTAGTGTGATTGCATCTGTGAATGGAGTGTGTGTGTGCTCTGGATCAGCAGTCCAACAGGTCAGATCCTGAAATCCCTTCCTTTAACAATGTTTAAGGATATTGAAGTCAAAAGTTCCTCACCTTTACTCACTTGTTCACATATTACTGTTGTTTGGCTGTTCAATAAAACACCAAAGAGTACCTGTGAGCAGAAAGCTACAGCCACAGAACAGCAAAGCAGCATGAGGGCAGGTGCTGCAGGTTCGCCCTTGGTTTAAATGACTCCAAGGGTCACTTTCTTTTTCCTCAGGCTTGCTGCTAGATGCAGCTGGCCCACTCTTGGATAACTCTGTTAGTCTTCTATGCCTCAGGCTCTGCTAGAGGCAGCTAGCCCCTATAAGGGAATGACTCTAGGGGTTAATTCCTATAATTCCAGGGCTCTATGTGTGTGGTGGTTTGAATCAGATGTCCCCATAAAATCATGTGTTTTGAATGCTTGGTTCCAATCTGGTGGCAATTTGGGAGGTGGAGCCTTGTTGGAGGAGGTGTGTTGCTGGGGGTGGACTTGAGATTTATTAGCCCCTAGCTTACCAGTGTTAGTTCACTCACTCTCCTGCTGCTGTTGCCTACAGCAAGAAGAAAGGCAGAGACAGGCAAATCTAAAGGGCCAGTTAGCCTGGAGAATGCAGCAGTGAATAAGAGATCCTGCCTCAAAGGAGATGGAAGGTGAGGATTGACACCTGATGATGTCCTCTGAGCTCCATGTGTGCTGAGGCATGCATACACTGGCACTCACACACATGAACACCCACAGCAAAAATTAACTAATTACTTAAAAATAAATGAAGGAAAAAGGAAAGATTAGAAAAGAAGAATAAATAAAGGGCTGGGTGTGGTGGTACATGCCTTTAATCCCAAAACTTGGGAGGCAGAGGTAGGAGAATCACCATGAGTTCGAGACCACCCTGAGACTACATAGTGAATTCCAGGTCAGCCTGGTCTAGAGTGATACCCTACCTCGAAAAACCAAAAATAAATAAATAAATAAATAAAAACAGGGCAGGAAATTAAGTGGGTAGAGCTCCTCACTGAGTGGTTCCAGAGCTACAGGTCTTCTCTGAGTCACTCACCTTGTGTTTTGCACACTTGACACGCTAACAGTTCATTATCTTGATGACTGTTTCCTCTACTGGCTGTGATTGTCTTACAATCGGAATCTTGATCAGTATCCCCAGCATCCAAGTCTAGAACGTATTGAACATCCACATAAATGTTGGTTGAATAAATGGATAAGGTGCCTTTCTTTCTCGAGTTCCACACACCATTAAGTAACCCCCAGTTTTGAGTTTACAGTGAGGACTTCCAGTTACTATCTTTTCTGAATTGAAAAGTGTTGCAGAGGAGAAACAATGACTAGCTACATCCATAGACTCTGAGTTTTCTGTACCCAATCCTGAAAACCTCTCCTCTCCAATCAGTCATCACACATCACATCCAAAGAGTGACAGAGATGAGGAACAGGGCAGTCCTCCTTGGCAGGTAGTAAGTTAGGGACACAGGCCCCAAAGAACAATAGTGAGACTGGATGGCAGCTCCAGTCTGACTCAAGATGGCAACCTGAAACAGTTTCCTGGATCTTCCTCCTTAATTCCCCACTATGGGCTCTTTCGGAGCCTGAGCTCTCCTCCCTGACCCACCAATTAAGGTCCTCCACATTCATTTAGACTTAACCAATGAAACCCATCCCAACTCCAGGCCTAATGTACATCTCCAAGATTATGAGAAAACCCAATGCAGGGCTGGAGAGATGGCTCAGTGGTTAAGGCACCTTCCTGCAAAGCCTAACAACCAGGGTTCAATTCCTCAGAACCCACATAAAGCCAGATGCACAAAGTGGCACATACACCTGAAGTTCATTAGCCGTGGCTAGACTCTGGCATGCCCATTCTCCTCTCTCTCTCTCTCTCTCTCTCTCTCTCTCTCTCTCTCTCTCTCTCTCTCTCTCTCTCTCTTCCTTTCCCTCTCCCTCCTTCCCTGCCTCTCCTTGAAAATAAATAAGTAAAAATATTAAAAAAAGAAAAAGAAAACCCAATCCAAATTACCATGTGGACTACTTGCTCAGAAATATTTCTGCTTTATTTTCCTAAAATAACCCTTTCTGAACTTACCCTTCTGTGTGTTTGGACTTGACAATTCTTTGTGAGTCAAGAGACAAACTTATAAACCACTGGCTTGAGTTCTAGGGATCATTGAGTGTCCTGCATGCTAAGCCCAACCAGAGCTGAGAAAGGCCCCATCACTCTCAAAACCAGTTACCAGAGCACCACTGGCCTAGACACCATTATAACCCAGGTCCAACTGACCCTCATGCAAGGTGTCTGGACCACACTGGAGTGACAGTGCTCCTGACTGCTCCATTTCATATTGGGACCTGGATCAAATCAAGAATTCCACAAACTTATCTTCCTTGAAACACATCAAACTTGTCCCTGCAAAACTCTGGAACCAGTGAGGAGCACTGAGTCACTGGAAAAGTCTCAACACCAGTCTATTGTCAGGGTGAGAGGCTTTTTCTGTTCCTGGAAGGACTTATTCCAGAGATGTGTCTGAGTCATTTTTCTTCTGTGTTTCAGGTTACATCCAATCCACTGAGTCCAGTGTTTCAAGTCGATCTCTCCTGTCTTTTTTAAGAAAATATTTTATTCATTTATTTGCAAGCAGAGAGAGAGAGAGAGAGAGAGAGAGAGAGAGAGAGAGAGAGAGAGAGAGAGAGAGAGAGAATGGGTACACCAGGGCCTCTAGCCACAGCATACTCCAGAAGCATGTGCCACTTTGTGCATCTGGCTTTATGTGGGTGCTGGGGAATCAAACTCATGTCCTTAGGCTTTGCAGGCAAGCACCTTAAGCTCTGAGCCATCTCTCCAGCCTGCCTATTTCCTGTCTTTTTAACCTCTGTACTAAAGCCCTCACAGTTGCACTTCCAAGGCCACTGTCACACTGGAACTTAACCAACCTGTGCCTGAAAACAAGGAAGCCAAAACACAAAAGCAGGAAAATTCACAGCTCACTGCTTTATCTGGCAGGCTTCGTTGTGATTACCTCTCAAAATGATTTTTAATTTCCTTTTGGGCGGGGGAGATGTCAGTAAATGTACAAAAGCCTGCCTACATGGTGGAGTGAAGTTGTAGACACAGCCCTGGAGGTGGATCCCTGGGACTTGCTGAGGAGCCTACTTGGCAAGTCCCAGGCCAGTGAAAGACCCTGTCTCAAAGAAAGGTGGACAGGGGCTGGGGACATAGTCAGCAGTGAATGTCTGCAGGCCCAGGGTTCAAGTCTCCAGCCACTCACTTTAAAAGCCAGACAGGCATTCGTTTGCAGCAGCAAGAATCCCCAGCGTGCCTACACACAACACACACACACACACACACACACACACACACACATACACGCACAAAAAATCCCTATCTTTTGATTGTTTCAATTAAACAAGGACTATAATGATATCATTAAATAACTACAACTTTATTGAGCACTTACTCCTTTCTAAGGATGCATTTATCCAGTTATGTCATCATCTTAACAGTGCTGGTACTAGGAATTTTTGCACTTCCATGAAAGAAGATCCAGCTGTCTTTTTACGCAGGGACGTAAGTGTGACAAACTAATGACTCTGACTGTGTATGGAGAAGGGACACCAGGCAGGGTGCCATCGGAGGAGCCTCCACCAATGTTACGCCCGGATTTGGAGCTCTGACTATGCATTCCACGCCAACCAGTGAGGATAATAAAAGCTCAATCATAAATTTTATCATCGTGAGTAGCCTTTGGATACTTTGGACACATGACGCAGGCAGGCGAAAGGGCCCGTGTAGTTGTCACTTTCCGGTCAGTGACACGAAGCCGGGTGGCCAAGCCGGATGGCTGTACCGGATTGCATGGACCCACAGGGCCTCGGCTACCTGCGCGGGGCACCCGGGAGGGGGGTGGTCGCAGGAGGCAGAGGACTGGAAGCGAGGGGCAGGTGGCCACGCGGGAGCGGCCCCGGCCTCAGGCCGGCGTCCAGCCCCGGCCCGCCCGCCCGCCCGCCCGCTCCGACCGATGCACCGTGCTCACCTCGGCCACGGGCCGCCCGCTCTCGCCCTCCGTCACCGGCTCCTGCCGCGGGCCCGGCCGCCGCCACCCCGCTGCGGTCGTGCCGAGGTTCGAGCCGCCCGCCGCCAGGGCCCGATCCGCACCGGCCAGCCGGGGAGCGCGGCGCCCGCTACTAGCTGGCCACAGACGCGGCGCGCACTGCGCATGCGGAACGGCCGCGCCGCGCCCCCTGCTGGACAGGAGGAGTCGGTGCACTGGGGAGCTCGGAGGCCAGCAGAGAGCCTAGGTTTGCAAAACCCCAAAGAGACACCAAGCTTATAAAACTGTCAGATTGGCCGGACGAGCGCTGATAAATAATCCACCAGCCGTGATCACACAGGCAATCCTAAATAAATTCAATGGGTCTCACACACAAGAGGAAAAAGAAAAAGAAAAAATAATGACATCCAAATTAAGAGAGACTCGCTGCAAAGAAGGGATCAATGGAGGGGACTCGGGAGCGCAGCGGGAGGGAATTATGATTGTGGTATAGATTGTCTATGTGTATGGAAGTTGTCAATAAAATGTTTTTTAAAGTTCTACAAAAAATAAAGAAGGGGCTGAAGAGATTGCTCAGTGGTTAAAGCACTTGCCTGCAAAGCCTAACGACCTGGGTTGGATTCACCAGTACCCATGTAAAGCCAGATGCACAAAGTAGTGCACGCATCTGGAGTTCGTTTGCAGTGGATGGAGGCTGTGAGGTTCCCATTCTCCCTGTCTGTCTCTCTTCTCTCTGTCTCTCTCTCTCTGCTTGCAAAAAATAAATAGTGCTTCTTTTAAAATAAAAGATGTCAAAGTTAGGAAAGGAAGTAGTTGAAAAGAAGAAAGGGTTTAGTGGAAATGGGGAAGGTAATCAAGAGGAAGTAAGAGGCAGGAATGGTGATCAAATTACACTATATACATATATAGAAGATGTCCATAAGAAGCACTGAATAAATGAAGGCATTTTGACTTTGTATGGTGGTGGCTCATGCCTGTAATCCCAACACTTGAGAGGCTGAGGAAGGAGGGTTTCCCATGAGTTAGAAGCCAGCCTGCGCTACATAGTGAAATAAAATAATAACTTTGGTAGTTTTTTGTCTATTCACTACTGGTGAACCAGCAACAATCCCATGGATCAATTGAACACTATCCATCAAGAGTAAAAATGCTCCAGATCAGTGGTTCCAGGAAACCCTCCATGGAAAGCTTACCGTGTGGAAAGTTTGGACAACATTTAACAAAAATATTCATCACAGCAATGTTTCTAATAATAGCATGATGCTAGAAACAACCAAAATAAACTGCAAGACCCAGAATGGAAAAATAAAAGGATGTATACATAGGATGGTGAGGAAATAGCACCAAAATGTGTTAATTAAGAAACAAACACATGGCCAGGCATGGTGGCACACACCTTTGGTCCCAGCACTCAAGAGGTCTCTGAGGTAGGAGGATTGCTGTGAGTTCGAGGCCAGCCTGGAACTACAGAGTCAGTTCCAGGTCAGACTAGGCTAGAGTGAAGCCCTATTTCAAAAAAGTTTATATATATATATATATATATATATATATATATATATATATATATGTGTGTGTGTGTGTGTGTGTGTGTGTGTGTGTGTGTGTATCTCCCTAATAATGGACAAGCATGTTATATATGTGCAAAAAAAGAGAGAAAGCCTCTGAGTAGGTTCTTACATTTAGGCATATGTATCAATTTTGTCTTTCCTGGAAAGAATCCAAGAAGCAATTATGACAGTTTGGAGGGGAGTAATTGTAGAAGCAGGAATGGAGGAATTTCCATTTGGTTTCTGTATTATTTCTCTAGATAGTTAAACCTGTCACGTGGCAGTAAATAGTCTAAAATATAAAAACTCACAACGATGCTATGGAGAGGTTAATGAAAGCACCCACCCATGCTGGTGTTTGTGAGCTGCTGGAGTTCTGGGTGTGGCTGCAGGATCCTATTCCAGCTGTGCTGCAGCACCATCTGGTGGAAGCTGCTCCTGACGGTTTCAATATGGAAATGATTTTGAGTCTGGAAACCAGTTCAGGCTTCCTGCAGCAGCGATTGATTCCAAAAATATTTTTTGAATTAATGCCTCCTTCTCAGAGACCTAGGGATATTGAGACAGGAGCATTTTGGGGACGAGAAGTTCCTATCCTTCTACCCCATCCAACGGAGTATGGGTAGGCTATCCAAACCCACACAGTCCTTTTCAAAACAATGATGGGGAAACTTAGCATACCTGCAGGCATTTGAGGAGATGGGTGGACCACAATGCCAGTCACTAGTACTACCAGAGCCAAATGCCTGTTTCCCAGGGGTGATGGTTTGAATCAAGTGTCCCCCATTAACTCATGTGTTCTGAATGCTCCAAGGCAGAGGTAGGAGGATCACTGTGAGTTTGAGGCCAGCCTGGAACTAGAAAATGAGTGTGAAGTCAGCCTGGGCTAGAGTGAGACCCTACCTCAAAAAAAAAAATTGGGCTGGAGAGATGGCTCAGCCATTAAGGCGCTTGCCCACAAAACCTAACAACCAAAGTTCAGTTACCCAGTGCTCATGTAAAACCAGATGCAAAGTGATGCATACATCTGGAGTTCCTTTGCAGTGGCTACAGGCCTTGGTGCACCCATTTCTTTCTGTGTTTCTCTCTCTCTCTCTCTCTCTCTCTCTCTCTCTGCTTGCAAATAAATAAATACATATATAAAATATAAGATAAAATAACCAAAAATTGAAATAAATAAATATGAAACCACCAGGTCAACATCCAGAGTCCCTTTGGAGGTTATCAGAAATCAAGTTTTCACATTCCTTAATAAGCAACCTTCAGTGCTGAGCTCAGGGTGTCCAAAAACACCCTCAGGAATTGGTTGAGCAGCCATAAGAATAAGGACTAGGGTGGCAAATAACAGCAGTGAGAATTCCGAGCTTGGAAACCAGTCTCGATCAATCTCCAGCCACCAAGTAGCTGAACAACCTCAAAATGAATGTTTTGTCAAGATGAAGTGGAGTGGTTGTTACCTTGGTCTGCTAGCTCTTGCCCTGATGATATTTGGTTCACTCATACTCCTGTTACTGCTGTTCAAGAATTCCAGAGCCTGATGGAAAATGTACCAAAGCCAAGATGAGAAGCTGTGGGAAAGAAGTGTAACATTCCTAGAAAAAAAAAAATCTAAATGGCTCCCACCCTGGGCTTCAGCTGCTCGTGGCTGCCCAAATGCTGAAGAAACCCTGAAGTGTCTGAGTGAACCAACTGTTCTTTTAGTAGCATTCCTGCTATGGGGATTGATGGGCCAGACAAAGCTGTTCAAGATGGTGATGTCATCAAGCTAGAAGTGAATCGAGAACTGAGCAATGGCTTCAGAAATGGCCAGAATACAGCTGTGGTAAACTGCTTGGAGTCGCTGCCGGCAGGCTCTGCCTTGATCTTCCATAAATATTGTGACCATGAAAACACAGCCTTCAGAGATGTAACCAGAGTCCTGACTGACTTGTTGGAGGAAGAGACTCTTAGAACCAGTGTAATCATAAAGGAAATTGAAGAGGTGAGAGCATTCCTTCAAGTCAAGTTCACCAACTCCGTATGGACCCAGACAAGTTGAATGGGCTCAGGAGCCATAGTTCTCACTTAGTCCTGCCCCGGAAGCCTGAAGATGCCCTGGAAAGTGATGAAGAGAAAATCATGCCTCAAGTTCTGAGAATTTTCAGACTTTCTAACCAAAGAATTTGGAGCATTTTTTGAAAGAACTGGTTTCTTTTTCTTTTCTTTTCTGGGATTAAAGACATACACCACCATGACCAACAAATCATCAATCTCATGGAGGTTAAGATTTGATTCTGGGCGGAATCATTACTGTCATGGTATGACCAATGAGAAGGACTACATGTTTTTCCCTGTGAGGTGACCCTGTTTTAACTTTAGAGTCTTTAACTTTCAGATTATTAATAAGGTGTCACTATAATTGTAACCATGGATTTTTCTATTCTTTTGGCTTTTCTACCATTTGGGTATGAGTTCCTTAGTCGCACCTATCCATGGGAACAAAAGTAATGAGGTCACTTGGGTGTGGGGTTTAGATTCCCTCACCCCTTGGTTTTTGTTGCTGTTGTTTTGTTTTTGAAAGAGGAGATTTTTGGAGGTAGAAAGAAATAAGTGGTATACTGGAGAGGGAAATGAGGAAAAAGTCTTCAAGATGAAATATTACAATAAGCCTTTCAGAAGTAGGTTAGAGGTAGGTTAGTCAAATATATCTTAGTGAATTCTGTTGGAATTTGCTTTTTATTATTTCTTTATTTTCTCTGAAAAAATCTTGGACTGAAGATGTAGCTAAGGGGTAGAGAATTTGCCTAGCACTTGTAATCCCTTGGGTTCAATCCCTAGCACCACAAAGTAAAATAAAATAAAATGAATTTGGGGCTTGCTGCCAGGTAACACACACCTGTAATCCCAGCACTCAGGAAGCTAAGGTAATAGGTTGAGTTCAAAGCTAGTTTAGGCTATATGTATACCAAGACCTTGTCTCAAACACTACCCAAAGAGAAAAGAAACCCTTGGTTGTTGCTAGAATTGTTCAAGTCTATATTTCACAAGGTTTAATATATTTTTCCTCAGTTGACTCTCATGGATAGGTAAATTCAAAGTATAACCTAAAGTTTTTATTTTAAAGAAATATAGTTTTAAAGTGCGGTGTGGTGGCTCTCATACCTATAATCCAAGAACTTGGGAGATTGGGGCAGGAGGATTGCTATGAGTTCTTGGTAAATCTGGATTGTAGAATAAGACATCTCAAAAAAGATTGTGTATGTACACACATACACAGAGTTTCAAATATTGGCAAACCATCTGTTAACCAACTATACTAAGATGTTTAAGAGGATTAATTTTTTCTGCTTGCCCACCTGTTGTCTGCACTCTGTAACAAATACTAATAATTTGTTACTAGACACGATAAATTTTACTAGACATGATAAATTTTGAGTGCCTCAAGCCATAAAGATATGAAGAATGCTAGGTATATTTCTATACTGCAGAATTGTTCAGTACCGTGCTGGAGAGATGGCTCAGCGGTTAAGGCACTTGCCTCTAGTGTCTGAGGCCCAGGGTTCAATTCCCCAGAACCCATATAAACCAGACCCACAAGGTGGTGGCCCTGGTGTGCTCTCTCTCTCTCCCCTTGAAAATGAATAAAATATTTTTAAAAATAAAAAATTAATAATAAAGAATTGTTTAGTACCTCTGCAACTTTAACAGTGATCTCATCTGTCAGCTGTTTGTATTGTCTTAAAACCTTATCATTATAGATCCAAATTGTGTTATTTTTAATTCTCCACAGGTATCTGATGAAACTTCGGCTTATAGAATACTAGAAACCAGTCACTGGCTTCATCATTTACCCTGTAGGACCTCATCAGGTGGTAGAAAGTGATCTGCTTTCTTTCCACTAATAATTGTACCATTTTAATGAGTTGTTCCTATCAGAAGTCAAACCATCTGATTTATTTGAGAAAATTATAAAAACACAGGGGTGGGGTACCTTTCAGTGAGTTGTTGGCCAGAGAGGTCCCTGAGGTTCCCAAAACATAACAGGTTATTGCCAAGGCTTTTGGTTGCCCAATAGAACTAGATTTTAAGACCCTATTGCTGAAGACTCCACATGCTTGGGCTATAGGTCACTGAGAAATCAAGCTGGAGCTGAGCTGGAAATCTCCCTGTTAAACTGACAGAAAGCTAAAAAGAGCTATGCTGCATGAAGCCCTATGGGAGAAAGAAGTTATGAATAGTGGTGAACAGCAGTGGACCTTGCAAGCCTTCAGACTGGCCAGCCAGGCCAAATGTGCCAACTGGGGCAATAGTTGCACGTGTTATGGGGGAAACCAGCTGCTCTCTAATTGGACCGAGACCCACTCCTCGGAAGGGAATACGTGCCTGGTGCTGAAGACCTAGTCAAAAGTCTATTACAGGGAGATCATAAGCCCTAGAGGAGTAACACCACCTGTTGTTGTCTGGTTAAATACATATATTATGCCCAACAATCTTCCCAGTAAGAACGTTTTTAATGTTTATACCCATATATTTATGTTGCTCTCACTTTTGGTTAGAGAAGCTTCTCTTTTTCAGATGGTGGTGACCACTGGGGTGAGTCAAAAGTCAACATAGTTCTGAGAAGAAATGACAGTGGAGTGTTCAGCACTGGGACATCTCTATCACACCTTCTAAGACTCAGGGTCCATTGAAGAAGAGGTGGTGGAAAAAATGTAAGAGCCAAAGGAAGGGTAGGACTGCTTACAATACTATCTTCCAGACCAAAAATGGCCTTCATATTCATGACATCACAGTGCCTTATACTACTTACACAAAACCTTCATAATAGGAAGAAAAGATGATGACATCAAAAGACAAGAAAGACTAATTGGGAAGAGGGAATTTAATGGAGGGTGGATTTGAGAGGGGGAGAATGAGGATAAGGTGGGAATTATCATGGTTTTTTGTCTATACTTATGGAAGCTGTCAATAAAAAGTTTTTTTAAAAAAAAGAAAATCATAGGGCCGGGCGTGGTGGCGCACGCCTTTAATCCCAGCACTAGGGAGACAGAGGTAGGAGAATCACCATGAGTTCAAGGCTACCCTGAGACTGCATAGTGAATTCCAGGTCAGCCTGGGCTAGAGCAAGACCCTACCTCGAAAAACATCAACAAAAAAGAAAATCATAAAAACAGAAAATTTTGAAAAGGCTTATTTTTTGCATACATATAATATAGATCTAGAAATCTTTTTTTTTTTTTTTAACAAAAATGTTCCCCTCCTGGGCTACAGCAAGACCCTACCTCAGAAAAAATGTTCCACTGACCTAAATTATTTTTGTAAATATTTTTATTTATTTTCAAGAAGAGAAAGAGGAGAAAAGGAGAGAGAATGGGCATGCCAGGGCATCTAGCCACCACAAACGAATTCCAGATACATGTGCTACCTTGTGCATCTGGATTTACATAGGTACTGGGGAATCAAATTTGGGTCCTTCTGCTTTTTAGGCAAGTGCCTTAACCACTAAGCAATCTCTGCAGCCCCTAAATTATTTAAAGTAATTTATTACTTTTATATTTTGGGAAAAGTAATTGTAGCAAGCTTGCATGTTGCATGTAAGTGGCTTTTAAAACTATTTTAGTAATAAATTTACTTCTTAGTTTGTGGAAAAATTAAAAAGCCGGACATGGTGACAAACACATGGAATCCCAGTGCTGAGGAGGCAGAAACAGGTGGGACCCACTGGCCAGCCAGTCTAGCCTAATAGGTGAGTTCCAGGCCAGTGGAAAAAAATGTTAAGATTCACCTTAGAAATAATGATAACACCCACACCCACATACCCCCCACAATAGGTGTCATGGTTTGATCCAGGTGTTCCCCACCAAAAAAAAAAAAAAAAAGTCTTCTGATTGATCCCCAGCTGATGGCAGTCTGGATATTAGAACCTTGCTGGAGCTGTGTTGTTGGGGGTCGGCTTTTGGGGATTATAAACCAGCTTCCCCTTGCCAGTTTTTGGCACACCTTCCTGCGACTGTTTGTAGTGCTGTGGCGGAGGTGATGTCCACCCCTCTGCTCATGCCATCGTTTTCCCTACCATGGAGTCTCCCCTTGAGTCTGTAAGCCAAATAAATCCATTCCTCCCAAACAGCTTTGGTTGGATTCTTTCTGTGCAGCAACAGAGAAAGATTGACTACAACAATAGGTCAACGATAATTATCTGGGCTGAAATATTGTGGTTTCTTTCCTTTCTTCTTTTTAAAAATTAATTAATTTGCATGGAGAGAGAGAACTTTTATGTCAGGGCCTCTTGCTGCTGCAGACTACAGACACATGGACCACTTTATGCATCTGGCTTTACATGGGTACTAGGAAATCGAACCCAGGCTGTCAGGCTTTGCAAGTGAGCACCTCAACCATGAGCCATCTCTTCAGCCCATTATTTTTGTTGCTGTTATTTTGTTTTGAGGTAGGGTCTCACTCTCGCCCAGGCTGACTTGGAATTCACTATGTAGTCTCAGGCTGGCCTCAAACTCATGGCAATCCTATCTCTGCCTCCTGAGTGCTGGGATCCAAGGTGTGTGCCACCACACCTGGCTGTCTTTCCTCTATGTATTTTTGTGCATTTAGAACATATTTTTGGGACATGAGGGAACAGGAGCTTGTATGATCCTATTGGATGGCAGTATTCACATCTCCCACTACCCCTTCCAAAGAGTTATACTTGTCCAGTTCTGAAAAAGAACATTATGAAAAAGAGTTCAGTCAAGAAAGACAGCAAGGAATTTTGAGAAGAACTGCAAATTACCTATCTACTGCACATCAGCTTCCAAGATGATCAGATATTGTGAAACATATCAGTTGATTAAATCTGACCCACTCATCACTGCTCAGCAAGTGATGCATGCATGCTGAAGATGGATTATTAATATTTTTAATAATCATTTGTTGGACAGCGAATCACAGTGGCTGGAGAATGGAGCTGAAGAAGGTGTCATTAGATCAGGGACCAATGACCACATTACAGTGACAACAGAAAACTGAATATCACTTCTTCATAGCGAACTACTCAATAAGAACAAGGTAGAGAACACCACCTTGCGGATGAATATTTTCAATATTACTTACAAGAAAGTGATTAAGGGAATGAAATGCTTTAAGTATAACAGAAGATATATAGATAGATACGTATGTATGTATGTATGTATGTATGTATGTATGTATGTATGTATTTTTTACAAGGAAGGCTTTGTGCAGGCTTTGCTTGATCTATGGGAGCATGACAGAGGAGGAAGATGCCTCAAAGTATCCACTTACAACTCATTGTTACTTGGGAAATGACACTGTCATGAGATGCTACCACAGGAGCTGTTTGTTGTCATAGAACATGGCATACAGATTTTCTTAACACCTGAGTCACAATATTAGAGTTGTTTTCTAGTACCATGTAAATTTTCACCTCAATAACACAAGCTAAAACTTGTTTCAAGTGAAGGTCTATTTCTGGTAAACGATGGCTCATAATGAATAGCCTCCAAAGTACTGTTGCTTACGTTGTATAAGGGGGAAAAAAAGCAAGTTTCCTTATTGGATGCTTAATAATTTATAATTATTGTTTTATATGTCTCAACACTTTTAATAAAGGCTTTTTATTACTGGCTATAAAAACTTATTTTTTAAATTCACTTATTAAATCAGTTAAATGAGAAGTTTCTGTGTTAAAGAACAGTGTTATAAAGCTGGGAAGATGGCTCACTGGGTAAAGGGTTTGTCACGCAAACATGAGGACCTAAATTCAGGTCCCCAGAACTCACATAAAGTAGCTTCTGTAGATCAGGCAAACTGCCCAAAGGCTTCCTTTTAAAAAGATGTCTTCTATTATACTTGAAGCATTTCAGTCCATCAATCATTTTCTTGAAAATAATATTGAAAATATTAGTCCCACCCAGTAGCTTACATCTGTAATCCTAGCACACCTATTGTCGGGTTAGAGGCAGACACAGGCACTCCACTGCCATTCATGGGTCAGATAGTCTGGTATACACAGCTGTAAACAAGAGACCTGCCTCAAAACAAGATGGACAGCTAAGTCCAACACTGGAGGTTGTCCTCTGACCCTCACGTGTGTACCACTGCATGTCCACAACCACAAACACACACACACACACACACACATACACACTTTTGTTTTCTAGCAGAGAAAAACAGAGAGAGAGAATGGGTGTGCCAGGGCCTCCAGCCACAGCAAACAAAGTCCAGATGCATGTGCCACTTTGTGCATCTGGCTTCACATGGGTTCTGGAGAATCAAGCTGGGATTGTTAGGCTTTGCAGGTGAGCGCCTTAATGGCTGAGCCATCTCTCCAGCCCCACAAATAGATGTTTTTTAAAAAGACCTGAGTTGGGCATGAACTTTGAGAAACCTTGCCAGTTTTGCTCAAACTAAACCTATGAAAATGTCCACTAGTTAAGTAGCTAGAGTGCTTGGCACAGGCAAGAGATTCCATAAGTATTTGCTGAGTGAATGAGAAGATGATGGATGGATGATGGATAACCCCACCTTGGGACCTGTGAACTGTGACCTCAAACTCTAACCCCATCCCAACCTGTTACCCACAAACTCTAGAAAAAAAAAAGTCTTATCTAATAACTCAGGGCAGCTTCTCTTTCCCTTTAAAAACCCAAGCCAGCTACACGTAGTTGGCTTTCTCCACCCTTTTGAGATAGATAGCCCGGCAGCTTGTGCATTTTCCTCAATAAAGCTTCCATCTAGCTTCAGAGTGGTCTCATGCGGTCTCAGTCACTTAAACCTTACATCTGGTGCTGAAGCCTGGGAAGAGGAGACTCCTAGATGCCCCCTCGGGTGGCTGGATCCCCTTCCTGACCAGACCACCACTGAGCTGCTGCCAACCCTCTGAAAGCCTCAGACCATGTTTGCTGCTGGCTCTCCCACCCACCATGATTCAGCCTCATTCCTTCTTCCTCTCCTGTTGCTTCTCTGGCCTCATTCCTTCTTTCCTCCTGGTTCCCTCTCTCTCATTCCTCTGCCCAGCCTTGGTCTCCTTCCTTCTCTGTACCTTCCTTCTCCTCCTCCTCCTCAGTGAGTGTCCCTCTCAGGTTGGCCTGTTCTCAGCTTCTGCCTCTCACCTCAAAGTCATGTTGGCATGCCAGTCTACACCCTTCGCCCAGTTCTGGGCTGACCCCAGGTCTCGAGACACACACTTTCAACACCTCTGGGTCTTTCTCTCGGCCTGATGAACCCTGAGGGGCACCTCTCGGTTTGTTTCACTGGTCACAGGACTCTCTCCTCTCTCTCTCTCATCTTTCTCTGTGTCTTTCTGTCTCTCTCTCCCTCCCATCATGGGGAACAGAACTTCCAAACCTGTCCCTGCCACTCCTTTAGCTTACCTCCTTAAAAACCTAAAGGTTCTAAAACTCCAAAGTGACATCAGGCCTTGATGATTAGTTTTTTACTGTAACATGGCCTGGCTAAAATACAAGCTGGACAATGGGGTCCATTTCATCAGGAGGAACCTTTCAAATTTTCACTGATGTCATAGCCACATGCCGCTGGAATGAATCTCCAAACCAGACACAGTTATGGGAGGAAAGTATTTATTGAAGCTTTAGATCCAGAGGAAGTTCTATAATAGTGAAAGAGGCTGGCCCCTTTTCACAGGTGCAAGCAGAGATAGAAACCCATCACCAACACCACACACTAACAAAACAGCAAGCGAGCAGTGGCAGAAGAGAGATTTTTCTCCCCCTTTATATAGCCTTAGTGTTGGGTCTTACAACCCTATCCTAGACTTGTTGGCTTTCTGAAACTCTGGAATTTCCTTCCTGCACTGCCCACACAGGAAAGGATGTTCATTTCTAGTTCCCATGAGCTTCCTTACATCCTGCCCCTACTGAGAGGCTGCCTTCCTGTAAACATCCTCAGAGACCCACCCAAGATAATTAAAAAGATCAAGATGACAATGAAACCTAACCATCACAACCAGTTTGGTCAACTGCCATTGCACAGACAGGTGGTCTGAGATGTCCTCCCTCTATTTTCTATTTATGGTTCCTTTACTCTCCCTGCTTGTCCTTCCCTCAGCTCTTCCTGCTCCACTCACCCAATTCTAGCCAAGGCTTCCCTTCCTACTCTCCCCCATCTTCAGCTTTCCACCCCGAGGTCTTGCTCCCTGTTGTCTGTCCCACCCTCATCAGCCTCTCAATTTGCCTCCCCTCCTGATTCATACTCACGGGACCCTCATCCTTCTCCATTGACGCCTTCATCCCTTCTCCCCTCTCTCCCCCCAACACACGTGCTCATGAACAGATGGGGTTTTTGTTCTACAGTTAGTGGCTGGAGCTGAGGGGATCCAAATGCCTTTAACCACCGAGCCATCTCTCCAGCCTCCGTTTATAGATTCCGAATGAGGAATGAGCTAACCAGCCAGGACACCAACTTTTGGGGCTGATCAGATTTAAACCTTAATTCAAGGAAAGGGGAACTTCTTTCCAGGAATGGACTCTGTTTATGGAAAAACAGATCTACGGGACTTTAGGCAGCGAGAGATAAGGAGAGGCACAGTCACCCTAAACTGCCTCAAACCTACTTTTCAAAGACACGTACACTGTTTCTGTTGCCTTGGAGGGTGAAATTATGAGCAACAGAAACGCTGTAGTGCCTTCCAGACACAGTGGCCTTGATAGTCATGACTTGTGTAACAGGAGTTGGAAAGAAGGGATTCAGTGAAGGAGGGATTTGAGAAGGGGGAAAAGAAGTCTTGGGAAGGGACTATGATCATAGGTGTATTTACCTTCAATCCCAGGACTGGCGAGGCCACCCTGAGATTACATAGTGAATTCCAGGCCAGCCTGGGCTGGAGACCTCTAAAAACAAACAAACAAAAAGTTAAAAATAAATTAAATAAACCGGGCGTGGTGGCGCACGCCTTTAATCCCAGCCCTGGGGAGGCAGAGGGAGGAGGATCGCCGTGAGTTCGAGGCCAGCCTGAGACTCCAGAGTGAATTCCAGGTCAGCCTGGGCTAGAGCGAGACGCTACCTCGAAAAACCAAAACCAAAACAAAACAAAATAAATAAAATAAAAAGTTGGTCGGATCTCCTGACCAGCATTACTGAATCCCGGAGCGAAGGAATCCAGAAACAAGGCTTCCGGGAGATCCTCGGGGCTCAGCCACGTGGTGGGCCTCCTCCACTCTGCGCATGCTCCCTCCGCCGGCGCCAGGCGCCCTCCCCCACCGGAGCGACGGTCGGGTCGCGCTGTGTTTGCGTCATCGCGCACGCCGCTGAGCGAGCCCGGGGAAAATGGCGGCAGCCGTCCTGAGCGGGCCGTCGGCGGGCTCCCCGGCCGCGGTTCCCGGCGGGGCGGCGGGTCTGTCGGCGGCGGGCTCGGGCCAGCGCCTGCGTCTGCTGCTGCTGGAGAGCGTGTCGGGCCTGCTGCAGCCGCGCACGGGCTCCCCGGTCGCCCCGGTGCACCCGCCGCTCCAGTGGGCCCCGCATCTGCCGGGGCTCGTGTGCCTTCTGCGGCTGCACGGCACGGTGGGTGGAGCCCAGGTAAGCCCGCCGCGGGGGAGGCTGGACCGAGGGAGGGCCGGCGCCGCCGCGGGCGGGAGGGATTCGAATCCGCGGCCAGTGGACGAGCTCCTAGACGTGGCTCGATGGCCGGGAGCTCGATGCTGACTTGTAACCCGGGATGCTGAATTGAGAGATTCCTTCCTTCCTTCCTTCCCTCCTGAACCCGGGATGCTG